>KN883117.1:186527-197073 GCA_000934455.1 Apostichopus parvimensis | reverse complement strand
AGATCCTCCTGCAAGCAGGAACTTGCAAAGAAGCCTCATTGGCTTATCAAAGCCGCAAGCTGACCGAAGTCAGTCTCTTACATTCATATTTAACATCCATGATTATGAATTGTCAATTGTCAACGACTCTGTAACTGGACAACATACATTAATCTTGGAGTGACTCGAACCAGGGACCTTATGATTGGAAGGCACCAGCGTCAACCACTGAGCTAACACTCCACAAATACTAAATACAATTATGGAAATAACAGATATTCTTGCTGCCGGTAAAGACTTTTTAAATGTATGTCATAGAACCTTACATGCCATATAAAGATGACGTTATTAAGATTTGTTGATAGTTTGTCATTTATATATAGTCAAGATAAGTCTGATGTGCTTCTGTCTGAGTGATAATGGTTGCCTCTGTCCGTTCATATAACCGTAGTAACCTGGAGAGGTGCAATGTATACAACCTGTTTTGAATGACGAGGGCGTGTGACATATTAGTATTTAGTAACTAAAGGTTCCAACTGCTGAATCGTTCAGTTTGTCAGTCGTTTGAGTAGAATTTGGTCTTCTCCTTAATCTAGTTTTCATTTCTGCAAAGAAGATAACAAGAAAACATTTGGGGGGAGGGGTAGGGGGTGAGGGGTAATTGGTTCCTCCCATTGCACCATGCATCCTTACTAATTGGGTTAAATGTTTTTGAAACGTATTGTTTTCCCTCTAAGGTAAGTTTTTGGTGTTTCTCTAGCTGCATTCTTGAACTCTGACCTTCAAAGCATTTTGTATTATTCTTTACTTTGGATTAGTTTTGTAATTATGGATTAGTTTTTTAACCTACTTCAAAGTGGGTCTATAAATGTGAGAGGTGTGTATCAGTGGTGTGTATATGTCGTGTTTTGCAGTGGAGAAGTTGACACACAACAGCATTGCGTACATAAATTACTATCCTAAAGCTTTTCTTGTTTTGTTTTCCTGTGTCCACTAAAGTAAAAAAATTTCACCATCTGCGGGTTTTGATCTCACAGCTGCAGATCAGACGACGGCAAGAGTATAAGTTTCACGGTAATACTCTCAATCGGAACCGGTTTAGGTCTCAATCTGATGATGTAATGGAAATGTCCTTTGTTCCGTTTCTGTCAAATAGGTTACGATTTACGGTCGTGAGCGAACCCCCCGAAGACCGACAAGACTTGGAATGTGAGGATGTCGGTTACTCGTACGTAGACTTGAGGAAAATCTTTGAAGGAAGACTCGATATGGTTGACCACGATGTCGATAGTAAGTACAGATGAGGTAATATCGACGACAAAAGTGGTGGTGGAGGTGGAAGGGTGGGGGGAGGACGGGGGGGTGGTTGGAGGTGTGGAGGGATGTCACTATTCATCAAAATTTGAAGGTGGTTGTTGTTGATAGTTGTTGATGGAAGTTTTTTCAATATTTTAAGAAGTAAATTAAGGGTAAGATCAGGTGAAAAAGGGGAGAAGAAAGGGAGAGATGTGAATGATAGGTTTAGCACATGGTGGCCATTAGTTGATCAGTCTAGTATTTTGGTTATATATATGCTTGTAGTTAGTCAGTCGAATTTAGTTTATCAGTCAAATCTAGTCAGTCAAATCTAGTCAGTCAAATCTAGTTAGTCAGTCGAATCTAGTTAAGTCAGTCGAATCGAGTTAGTCAGTCGAATCTACTTAAGTCAGTCCAATCTAGATCAGTCAGATGAATCTAATTAGTCAGTCAAATCTAGTTCAGTCAGATGAATCTAATTAGTCAGTCGAATCTAGCTAAGTCAGTCAAATCTCGTTAGTCAGTCGAATCTAGTTAGTCAGTCTAATATACTTAAGTCAGTCGAATCTAGATAGTCAGTAGAATCTAGTTAAGTCAGTCAAATCTAGCAAAGTCAGTCAAATCTTGTTAGTCAGTCGAATCTAATTAGTCAGTCTAATCTAATTAAGTCAGTTGAATCTAGTTAAATAAGTCAAATCTAGTTAGTCAGTAGAATCTAGTTGAGTCAGATGAATCTAGTTAGTCAGTTAAATCTCTTTAGTCAGTCAATTCTAATTAGTCAGTCGAATATACTTAAGTCAGTCAAATCTAGTTAAGCCAGATGAATCTAGATAGTCAGTCGAATCTAGTTAGTCAGTCAAATCTCATTAGTCAGTCGAATCTAGCAAAGTCAGTCAAATCTTGTTATTCAGTCGAATCTAGTTTAGTCAGTCTAATCTGGTTAAGTCAGTTGAATCTAGTTAAATAAGTCGAATCTAGTTAGTCAGTCGAATCTAGTTAAGTCAGATGAATCTAGCTAAGTCAGTCAAATCTCGTTAGTCAGTGGAATCTAGTTAGTCAGTCGAATATACTTAAGTCAGTCAAATCTAGTTAAGTCAGATGAATCTAGATAGTCAGTCAAATCTAGTTAGTCAGATGAATCTGGATAGTCAGTCAAATCTAGTTATGTCAGTCGAATCTAGTTAAGTCAGATGAATCTAATTAGTCAGTCGAATCTAGCTAAGTCAGTCGAATCTAGTTAGTCAGTTGAATCTAATCTAGTTAAGTCAGATGAATTGAGTAAGTCAGTTGAATCTAATTTAGTTAAGTCAGTCGAATCTACTTAAGTCAGTCGAATCTAGTTAGTCAATCAATTCTTTTAGTCAACCGTCCTACCGACCATTTATGTCTCTCTTACCATTTATGCAATTATTTTTGAATGGTATGATTTCAGTTGTGGATGCCAAGGAGAGCAGCAAGGTAATTGGAACCCTGAATGTCAGCGTGGAGTGTGTAGCAGGACTAACAGCAGTTCATAGAGATCTGCAGGGTGCCGGTATGGAAAGTCTTTACCCTTGAGGAATTAAAACTGGTATCATTTCCCATCGACTCTAGATCAGAGAGTGGCTGTGGAAACCCTCTCGAAGAAATCTGTTGGGGTCACCTGACGTATCCAACAGTCCTGGTTGACAATATTCCAAAGTAATGGAGGAGGCCGGGGGGGGGGGGGAAAGGGAGGTGTAGTTACAGATACTTTCATTGGACAAGGTCACCCTCAAGTATTTAAAATAGAAGCATGTGAAGCTATGAAAAGAAGGGTCTGTTTCCATAGAGACCATGTGAAGGTGTGAAGCTGCTTGGAACAATAAGAATAGCACCAAATTCAATTTATTATTCTACCTTCAAGAGCTGGTCTGCAGCAATCTTATCAAACAGATTAAACATTGTCATAGTCATGATGTATTTGATCAATGTAAGATTAAATATTATCTTAGTTACGATGTATTTGATTCGGACTAAGATGAAATATTGTCTCAGTTGTGATGTATTTGATCAATGTAAGATTAAATATTATCTTAGTTACGATGTATTTGGTCGACTTGTTATAGCCTTGAAAGATTGCACGGGTAAAATATTTTTGAAAACATTTCCTAATATCATTAACCTTGGCTGAAATCAAACTTTATACTGACAGCGTAGTTCAGTCGATGGAATCTAATTTGGTCAAAGCCAAATTACATGGACGTGAAATATTTTACGTTGAAACTATCTCAGTTACAATATATTAATAAGAACATGAATTCTCTCATAAACTTAATATCACTTTGTGGGTAGTATTGAGTGTCTATGCCTTGATTTGTGTATTCAAGTATGTTCATCTACCACAGTCCTTTTGTTATATGTATGTGTATATATCTAATATACATATATTTATATATATATATATATTTATGTATATTTGTTTTGTATTGTGCATATGTGCTGTATGTATTTTGTACGTCAGTTTTTAAAACTCACCTTGACAAGACGATCAAATAAATTCCAATTGATGGCAAAGATATTTTTGAAGTGCATCATTTTTATTTCAAACATTTCTCGTGATGATTATCATCTATGAAACTGAAATAGTATTTACAATATTACAGTTTGAAAAGATTTCCATCTATTAAAGGCTTAAGAAATACATAACTTGACTTATACGCATTTATCAGAATTATAAACAAAAGTGAAATCGGCTTTATATATCTTTGTTTTCCAACAATCATGAACTTAAAATTAAACTTTAAAAAGGTGTACTTCGCCAATGGTAATATTTAATAGGCTTATATTCTTACAATAATGATCTTATTAAGATGTCCCCTGTCTTTTTGAAGTCTTCAATTTTCCTGAAGTACAATTATTAACATGAGAAAAACTTCTTCATCTCATATTTACCCAATCCCACCCCACCACCCCACTATTGTAAAGGTGAGGTGGGTTTTTCCATTTTAGCAACAGCAGGTAGGTATATCATGTCTATAGTTTCTGAGGAACGTACACTTTCAAGTCATTCTCTCTATTTATGTACATTTATTTCTTCTTTTACCGTTTCCTTCTCTGTTTTTTTCGGGGGGATTGGGAGGGGGGAGTTGCAATAGCAGGTGAGGGGACGAGCGCTGGGAAATTCGCCATAAATGTTGTATTCTGTTTTCATTGATATTGTTTTAACCAGTTGACGAGGTCGGGAGAATTTCCATAAATCTCTAATACTAAGCAATGGCCGGTTTGCCATATACATATGCCAAACTGCAAGGGCGGCGGAAGCACTTTTAATCTGGGGGGGGGGGGCACCGACGTCGAAGGGCACTTTGCATAAATTCCATTGGACTGATGCAGCCTGATATTTAGTACCCTTTATAACTCTTATTGTATTATCTTATTTGCGTATATACATCACTCCATCGACGCCCCCCCCCCCCCCCCCCCCAAGCAAGGAAAAAATGCATACTAGCACTGCGCAATATCCAATGTACAAATTGGAAATCAAGGAACAAGTTTTCTTTCGAGACAAAATGAGGTGAAATTATAAAGTCCAAGTCCCTGCACACTCGATCGATACATGCATGAAAGCAAATGAACTATATCAAAATACGAAAGGATGGGGTAGGTTATGGGATATTAAAACTATACTCATTATTCATAGTAGGCTATATATGGCTTCTGCTTATTACAAAGTCACAATGTAATATAGCAATACATTTTTGGAAATGCATTAGGATTTTTTGGGCAAATTGAATATGCATAATGGCACTCACCAGAAGGTTGGAAGCCTTGTGGTAGTAAACATTTGAGTTTGACCCACAGAAATTCATTAATACTTCTAACTTAAGATTAGATCTCTTACTGAAATATCGCTGACTAATAAGGTGATCAAGAGTACAATTTTTATGTAGAAAAAGGGCACATTTTTAACCTGAGGAAAAGTGGGGGGCACGTGCCCCCTGCATGTGCCCCCGGTTCCGCCGCCCTTGCCAAGCTGTTTCCAATGTATCATATGTTAAGCTGGTGGAGAATCGAATCCATATACCTCAGAGTCATTGATATATCTTTCGTTTTGGTTATATTTACCTTTGATTTTATTCATTTCCACCTGCATTTCTAAGAACTCGTTACGAGACAATTTCGGAATTGTAGCGGTAGTTTTCGGTTTGGGGGGTAAAGGGGGGTTGGGGGCCGGCCTTGCCACACTTTGTGGCGAGGGATCGTATCCGTATGACTGACCATCATTACTATCCACAAAACGTGAAGGGCCGTCCTCAAAGGGATCCGCTGTATCACGGCGAGGACCACGTGACGACGTAGGGAATGACTCATTCACATAACCGGCGGTCGATCGGCCATTTTGATTCCCATCATCGAACTCGTAGCCGTCATTTGCTGGCCGAGAAGTACCTGCGCCATCCCTCCTAAGAGGGCCGACTGGGCCATAGATGGGTACTTTCCCGATGCCAGGAAGTTTGATGACAAATCTCATTTGGCTCTGATCTGTCGACGATCGGGCATCTTGGTTCCCGTGATCCTGACCAGACTCTGTTCTTTGAGTCCTACCGGGCGGTGGTGAGATATGCTTCTGTTCTACAGCACAGCAACACGTACAGCAGCACAAACTCAACATAAAGACAACAGTACAGACGATAAATGTAGTCAGACCGGTCACAATAATCGCTATGATGACGTCACCTGAAAAGAAATGATATCGTCAAAGTATTAGAACCTTAGAATGATATGTATTGTAATAAAAATGTGGTGCTGCCTTGGAAGTAATTCCTCCAGGACAGGGGAAGCTAATTGGTTTGCGACCTTTGCCACCGAGGACTTCATAACTTTCGCTATATGCCCTCATTTAAACATGTTAGGAAAGTCCACTCACGAGACACACACACGCATGGGCATGTAAAGGGATTAACATTTTCAATTCTCATTTCATTTTCAATGTCAGACTTTAAAGGTATAGGTTTTGTTTACAAATGCACCAAGACCTCATGATTTTTTCATCTCTCAAGAAAAGTTATAATGTTGCAAGTTCCATTGCCTCAAGAAGTACGATATTGCATGATGCTATGTGATGCAGTATTTCTCGGGTTAGCGTTAGGGTTTACCCTAGGGGTTAACTCTTACCCTAGGGTTTTCCCGGGTCCACAAGATACGTCATTGATTGGGCTGTATCATGCATGATGACTTTGCTCGACATATTAAACTGTGTACAAAACGGTTCTCTTGAGAAATACTGTCACGTGAGGATTGGGTGACAAATGATATTCACTAATCCATATTCATTATTCATTTCGCGTCAATTACAAACAAATCAAGAGCTGGTAAAGCACTATGAAAACTCACTTACTTATTGGATGTAAATTAATATTCACGATGTCATATACATAATTCATGTTGTATCAAATATCAGCAAATGCAGAGCAGGCAAAGAGTTATGAAAACCAACGTGTTGGATATTGAATGAATATTCTCGATGTCATATACATCATTCATGTCGTATCAAATATCAGCACCCAGTTGGGGTGGATTTTTTCTATACTGCAGCCTGTCGCGCTTTCAGAGCACTCGTATTGTCAGTACGAGCAGTATGAATATCATGTTTCTATCAGATCAAGGTTAGGAACAGTGGCGGAGCGTCCATACAGTCAGGGGGCGGATGCCCCCCCCCCCTACTGACGGACTCAAAAGGAAAGCTGGCGCCCTTTTCAGCTCTTTACCACTGTTTACTTATTCGCGATTATTGACTTTATTATTGCGCTTTCTTCTACCTATTGACATTTGTCACATTTTGTTGGTGTAATTTGGTGATGACACCTATTTATTCTTCGTTTATCTGCAAATTAGCCAGGCCCGGAAAGGGTCATTTCCGGCGATCTAGGGAGTATCTTTACTCAAAAAATGTCTGTACGCTACGCGCCAACCTGTGGTGGCGCTCCGCTTAGATAGTGTCAAAAGCGCCCCTACAGACCATTCTCGCCCCTCCTGACCAATACCCCTAGCTCCGCCACTGGTTAGGAACTGTTTGTACTGACAATACCAGTGCTTTGAGAGCATGCTATTGGAGTACAGTTTAGAGAGGTATTAGCATTAGGAAATTGTCCCAACTGGCTGATATAATAAAAATGTCAAGATTCGATAAAAGAACTACGAAAACTTACTTGTAAAGAAGGTAGATTGATCATTTTCGTTAGAACTTTGGCATTCACCAATGCATGTGGTAGTTGGGAACTCTATTGAAGAAACAAACATATATAGGAATATCATTAATGTTTGAAGATATATTGCAGTATTATGAATTGAGTGTTGGCGAGATGGTCGCTACATTTCAAGCTGTATTTGAGAGCCATCTCTAATCATTGCAAATAAGGAGCGGAATTTCTTTCAAATATGATGCTAGGAACAGAATTTAACTTATATGGTTATCCCATACTATACGATTTCGTTTTAATATTCCCCAAATTTCATCAAAGTAAATCAACCTATAATGGACTTAAAAAAGTTAGTATTCAACTCGTGTACATCCACTCCATATATGCAAACATATAAGCTTAATATTAATTGTGAGTGATCGTTTTTTGAAACACTTTGATAAACAGGAATTGAATCTGAAGCAAAATTGCAACTATCATGATTGGACCGTGTTTGTTCAGAACAAAGGGACATAGGCCTATATGAAACCTCGTTGCCCGTTTATGGGGTGTCTGGCGTAACCAGTGGCGTAGGAAGGTACTTTTGAGTGGGGGGGCTGAAGACCGATGGCCGGCCTGGGGGAGGGGTCTAAGGGGGAGGGGGTGTCCCCCTCTCCTTTGGAATTTTTTTGCATTTCCAGGTGGCCTCAGATGCAATTTGGTGCAATATAGCACACTTCAACACCCACTCCATTTTGTAAATAATTTTGCATTTTCACCTGGCCTTAGATGCAATTTGGTGCTCCAAATGAGATTTTTTCTGCCAAAATGTTCTGAGCACCAAGGGCAGAAATGAAAAAGGGGTTTTCTGACTTGCGAAGCGGGGGATTTGAATGATACTTCCGCCCCCCCCCCCATATTTTTCACTGGTTCCTACGCCCTTGGGCGTAACTCATAGGCTAGTTTATTAACTTCTCCGTTATGTTATGATAACTTCACAGAGCATTTTTTTTCTTGAGTTGATATCAACCTTATCAGTAAAGTATATAATTTCAACTTATTGGTTACTAAAACGAATTCCCATGAGTGCCATGACTAAAATTTTATTTGATTTTATTGAGAAACCGTTATTTTAGCCATTAAATTGATTTAAAAAAGATGTGTTGCCAAAATTCCTTATTATAAAAAAGAAGCAGATTAAAAAACTGACAAACAGCGATTCCAAGTTGTGTTTCTCGAGAGAAAAAAACAGGGTTTGATTTTCTTTTTCAGAGGAGAGTTGAAGGGAAGGAGGGGGGGGGGGTGGTGGAGACATAGGCCTAGTCCACTTAGACAAAGTACACTATACCCATTAAAAGAATAGTCCAGGTAAAAATTTCTTTTTGATATGTTGCAGAGGAACATAATCTATAAGCATTCTAGTGAAATAGGTACATAGTAATTGTATGCAAATTTCACGACAATGCTTAGGTTATGTTCCTAATTAACATATCAAAGAGGAATTTTGACCTGGACTATTCTTTTAAGTTGTGTACGATGCAGGTAGGGGCAAAGAAATCTCACCTTCCACTGTAATATTGATGCTACAAATTGTTGTCAAGTTAGCCTCATCTTTGAAGATATACTCCACGACCGTTGTTTCCCCTACGGGAAGAGGGTGCATTGGGAAGTGGCTTTGGTAGACTAGTTCTCCACCGCTAATATTATTCACGCTGCGAGGTTCTGTCCAGTTGACGGGCATATAGTGAAAACCCATCTCTTCGGACTGAGTGGTTATCATCTGGTCACAGTCCTCTACCAACGGTGCGATCGTATCTGCGGATAAATGTACGTATTTTGTATTTATTGTTTTATAAAACCAAGTTATGGACATTATACATCAATGTCAAATGGTTCGAAACTTTATTGTAGGCAACAGTCCGATACAGAATAACATTTATTCTTGTCTTGAACGGAATGTGATATTTATTTCACTTTTGAAATATAAAAGCAGTTTTATCTGCGAAGTTTGCACCTTGAAAAGACTTTAAATGGATGGGTTGTCTCGATCCTTTTACCCGCTAACCATTATTCAGTCAGAGCTCTTCAGATTCTTCTGTACGTGAGGGGGTTCCCTTTTTTCACAATTGATGTTAGCTATACACTAACTTTAACAGCGAAAAGCTGGTCATAGCGAAATGAGAACACTTGTTGACAGCAACAGATTTTACCTCACATAATGTAAGGCCTATGTCAAGATCGACAAGGGTTTAATGTTATACTTACCAAGAACGGTCACCTTGAATGTGCACTGAATGATACCGAGGGATGCAAAGGTAGCCGTTACCATGGTTTCAGTGTTGACAATGTAAAACAGTGTTGGCAGTGATGATGGTTGTTCCTCTCTTCCATCGTCATATCGTGCTATTGGTTGTCGACTAGGCGGCAAACCAAAAAACGATTGATCCGAAATCAAAACTAGATCGACGCAATTGTCAATCACAGGAATAGCTGTTATGGAGAAGAAAAGTGAACGATTAGTGTCATTTCATGTGATCGAAAGCATTACGATGATAATATTTGATACTACTGGTGACGCCGCTGCCGATGATGATGATGACGATGATGACGACGACGACGATAATGGTTATGGTTATGACAGTGGTGGTGGCGATGATGACGATCTGATGATGACGATGACAAAGACGACGATGACGATGGCGACGACGACGATGGCGATGGCGACGACGACGATGACGATAATGGTTTGGTTATGGTTATGACAGTGGTGGTGGTGATGATGGTGGTGGCGATGACGATGATGTTTGTGATGGTCGAGGTGATGGTGAATGCGATGATAATGACGACTTACCTTGTGATTTGATAGTCACATCAAATACACAGAAAGCTTGCACCCCATTGCAGTCCGTGAATGTGTAGATAACCGTCATACTATTTCCGACTTCCACAGTTATAGGTAGACCTGCGGCAGGGGATCTTTCGACGTTCACCCTCCCACAACCGTCAGTTGCTGTAGGCTCAATAAAATTAATCAACACCGGAGGGCTTCCTGCTATAGCGGTCTGTGTGATATCGGCTGGGCAACCACTCACTGTTGGTGGTACCAGGTCTGAAATGATAAACGCTTATGT
>KN883117.1:116838-145168 GCA_000934455.1 Apostichopus parvimensis | reverse complement strand
GGAGTCTAACTATGGAGGGTGAACATTAGATATGAAACCACTATGTAGATCTGTGTTGTATGCAATTTCATGCCATCAAGTCCTCACTCCAGTGACAGAGAACCACTCGGTGCTAGAAAAATGTCGGGGAAACGGACAAGAAATTTGGAAACAATAACATGTCGTGCACCCGTGAATATAGCTGTTGTAAAATATTGTAAGTAATCGTGTGGCCCTTCTCTATCTTAGGTCAACTTAATTTCTGATGAGTTTACGGCCTATTAAGACATTATTTAGTGGAAGTGGTATATGTACACAAAACCATGGTAGTCCGTGTCATTGTTTGCAATACTGAGAACGATTTGACGTGTGAATAGGAAACAACTTGCTCCCGTTTTTCAACTCTTACATACCTTTCACTAGGTTTCAGTCGAAAGATAAAATAGGCTAGAATGTCTTCTATTTAACGTGGCTAGACCGTGTTTGACATTTACATTAGTTTGACATTTACATTAGTTTGACATTATATGAATGTTTTTAAATGTCATAAAAAGTAATGTCATTAATGTCATCAAGTTTGACATTATTTAATGAGCATTATTATGATTATTTCAAATGTTTTAGAACTATGATAACTTAAGTTAGGCCATGCAAGTACCAAGCCTTTGGTACTAAATGTCTTTTATTGGCCGTTGCCTTAACTGTGTGTCGTTTTGTTTTTTGTTTTTCAGACAAATGATTGCTGTATAATTTAGAGGCCAACTTAGGCTTAGTCTACAGAATGAAATTTTATGAATGATCAAGAATAAAATCTTTGGAAAATTTTTGGTTAGATTTTTTTTGTGTATTAAATACTTACTGCAGAATTGTAACATTAAGTGGTCATCATTTTTGGTTTCTCTCAGGGGGAAAACGAGACGAAAAGCTGATTCTACCCATAAACTCATCCATTAGTGCAACATTACATGTTGACCAAATGTGTACAACAACAACTGTTGCAGCAAGCAGAGATTTTTGTAAGGACAGAATATGGCTGAATGGAAGGTTAGGTTTGATTTCATCTTTTTTTGTAGCGCAATGAATTGTCTTTTCTAATTGTGTCATTCTACTGGAGTCTGTGTATACTGGTTTTATTTTTAAGGTTAATGTCACCTGTAATATAATACATATGACATAAACTGGCAGTGTTATATCATAACAGATATTGAATTTATTGAGAAGTTTTCTTATCACAACATCAGTACTATATTCATCCCTTGGGAATGAGAAGATAGTGCATTGCAAAATCCTGGCTAAAAGTTTTATTTCATCAGTCAGATATTTTAGTGGATAAAACCATCTCTTTGTAAGAGTTTTGCAGAGTTATATTTTGAAATGTTAACATTTCATTTTGTATAATATTATACTGTCAGTCACACTAATCTGCAATGACAAAGGAAACACAGGAGGGTTTTTAAATCAGTTCTTCACATCCCTTTGTATATGAATTCCTGAAACTGAAATCTTCCCAAATTTTCAAAGCTTTCTATGTCAGAATGTTATGATTCATCATTATGACATGGTTTCCTTTACTTGTGCATTAAAAAACTGGCATTTGCACTAAAATAGATAAACTAGCAAAATGCGTGCTGCAAGTGTTTAATCTTCAGGATTCCAAACCACAGAATCACCCTCATGTTGATATTATATATTGATTTATCTTGTCTGTACTAATTACTATCAATTGTCAACAGGAAATAGCTAATTGAATGTCTTCTTGGCAGAAAGGTGACTGTACCAGCACATTTAAAATAAGATCCTGCCCCTTTGATATGTACAAATACACAGGGAATACAGCAACCCATTGAGAACTTCAAGTATTGCTTGCTTTTAGTGATGGCGTTAGGCAATGCTACTACATCAACTGATCATTGCAGCAAACTGGGTTTGATACTGATCAAACTGAGACACATTTCCTCTAAATAATGGCTAGTTAGAGGTTACTCGATGACATAAACTTTAAGAAAAGTTTTTGTGCCACTTGAGGCAAATTTCCATGTGGTATTGACTATATGTATTTACTGTAAAATACATCTTTTTTTTCATAATCCTGGACCCTCTTGATTTATTCATAATCATAACATTTTAAAGTATGTGATTGGTGCTCTCCCTCCCCTTCCCCTACAAAAACAATAACCCATAATGACATGTACAGTATATATAACTTTAGGGTGATGTGTCGTGAACATTGCAAGATATGTGTAACTAAACATTCCTATCAATAAAAAGCTTTTGTCCTTATTCAAATTGAAATTTTTCCTTCTTCAATCAGGGAGGAATTGATGGATAATCCAAGATTGCAAACAGTATTACGTAAAGGTTAGTATCATTTAGTACAAATAACTATACAATTTAAAAAAAAAATTGTGTTTCTTTTTTAAATGGAAAATTATGCACAGTAACTTCACTAAATTCAATTGTTATGGTGGATGGAAAGTGTTTTAGTTAATATAATCAGTAAGTAGGAAGATTAAAAATTTAAAAAAGATTTTTTTTTGTTTTTGTTTTAATCAACTAGACTAAAATTTTGTTTGTCCTTATGCCATGATACCTATTTGAATTTTCCACAATGTCACACAAAACAAGAAATCTACCTCCCATAGGACAGTATGTAAGCATGCCAGTTTTGAGTTCGTAATTTATGCATTAACCATTTCCGTTTTGCTGCACACGTGCTAGAGCCATAGGCGTAGGAGGCGGGGGGAGGGGGGGCTGCAGCCCCCCAACCAAATATTTTTGTGAAAATTCGGGCAATATGCAGAGCATTTTTCCGGCACCTACTGAAATAAAAATAAATTGCAATGTGTTTTTCAACATTTGGTTAAACTTATATTATTATTATTATCATTATTTTTGTAACAGCTTCCCGAAAATGATAACCAATATGGAAGGGTAATAACACGGCAAATGATTGTATGTAATGTGCATGCGATGTAATAACTGATGCATACCTATGTGATATGTACATTAAGATGTTGAACGCGCGCGGAGCTTGCGAAAATTTTTGGTTATATTTTTTGGGCAAGTCGTTACAGCCCCCCCCCCCCAATTCAAATTGGGCATCTACGCCTTTGGCTAGAGCTGTGCTACATAAAGTTCTATTAAGATGTACTGTAAGTCTGAGGTTTGTACAGAACACTGTGACAAGTGGTGACCCCTCATATGGAATTTGTTTAGCTTGTAATACACTGAGGTCCCTCTGAAAAAAAAGTCAAATAAGTAACATACAGATCTTTAGTGATTATTGTTTTTGTAATATTTTGGGGAATGTCAAATCCCCTTGTTCTTTGCCTACAAGTTATAATTGGTATTGCATGTCATCAGATGTTACGAGGAAGGTTTGAAGTTACAGTAGCAGACATTTTCAAAGACCAAGGCTTTGCTCCATTCTTACCTCCAGTGGTGTCTGGGTTTACTGCTAATTGTTAGATATTTCATCTTATGTTGTTTCCATTAACTTGTGCATGATAGGGAACTAGGGATTTACCCTCTTTGGGGGCAACCCAGATATGCTGTATCCCATTAAATAGGTTCTAACCAAGTAGTCTTCAAATGTGTTCTAAATCAAGTGAATTCCAGATTTGTAGTTTTAAATCTCTCACCAGTATACGATGATAATATCTTTTTTTATCTCACAGTCAAAGAGAGAGCATCCAATAAGTCTGAGCTGAAGGACTGTCACATTCATGTTTGCTCTGAAAATAACTTCCCAACAGCTGCTGGTTTGGCATCATCTGCTGCTGGATATGCATGTTTAGGTGAGTAAAGTAGTGTGTAAAGTATTCCCCTATGTAGGGTGTACACCTGTATGTAGTACATATAGATAGCATGGTAGGATGGGAGGTATGCATCATGATAGGGTGTTCATGGCTGGTGTAGTACACAACCGTTCGGCAGGTTGTATGGTAATTGAGTTACAATCAATGCCTAATAATCTATCTTTATTGTAACTTGTTGAGTTACTAAGGTAGTATTAGGTATTATTTGGGAGTGTAAACTACAGAGGCATGTTACATGCTTAACCAAGCTGTATAGCTTACGGTGCTATGTCATCAAGTCCCCAATTTTAAGTCTTCATTTTTTCTTATGTGTATTATGAAAATCAAAACTCATTATTCTTTGAGTGACCCAGGGCCCTATCCCCTAATCAGGCCTGCAAAGTGGTAGTTGGTATCTCATTGACTAAGTACTAAGATGCTTTTATTATGTAACAAGAATTAATTTATAATTGCAGATTTGTCTGAGTCAAATCAAGTATATTAACACCATTGATAATACAGACAAAGATTAAAAAATATTGTAAACTACTATCCACACTCATATGAGCTGCCTCCAATTTCCCCCAAAATGAAAAGCACTCACCACTTTTGGTGTTTGGAAAGTTTATCAAACCAGAAGAGACAGAAGCCACAAACAATTTGTATTTACTTTTTAACTTATCTTTAGACTAAATGTAACCTTTAACAAACCTTTCTTTTACAGTTTCTGCTCTTACCAAGCTGTTCAATGTTCAGGGTAATGTAACAGACATTGCTAGGCTTGGATCAGGGAGTGCCTGCCGCAGCCTAGACGGGGGTTTTGTAGAATGGACGATGGGAGAGAAAGATTCTGGTGAGGATAGTACAGGGAAACAGATAGTTACAGAGGACCATTGGCCTGAAATGAGAATACTAATATTAGTGGTGAGTGCTTCCCCCTTTTTTACTTTCATGATGTAAAATAAAACCAGGTTCTTCTTGGTCATGGTTATATTTTCTACCATGGCATTCACTCCACCACATCACCCTTCCCATCACTCCTCCCCTCCCCTCACCTTCCCTCCACTCCTCTCCCTTCTGCCCCCAGAGTGTAAACAGGAAGTTGGGCAAAGAGAAGCTGTCAAGAGTTTCCTTGCAATGCAAGGCATACATCAACAATATTACAGCTCTGAAGTTTACTGAAATAAGTATTAATTACATTTTACATGCACTATGTCATTTCGCTACACAGGTCAGCGGGAAGAAGAAAGCCATCGGGAGTTCCAAAGGTATGTTACGTTCCACACAGACCAGCCCATTTCTCAAGCACCGAGCAGACAAAGTCGTACCAGATAATATGAAAAAGATGCAGGCAGCTATCAAAAGCAAAGACTTTCCGGCCTTTGCTGAGGTAACAATGAAGGTGAGTACTGCTTCAAGTACTCTGAGGAGTCTCTAATGAGGTTACCATAGCAACAGGGTTTACAATAGCAATGGCAGGCCTATTAAATAGACAGCTTAGGCTCCTTGTAAGTATTTGTAATCTGTAATATGTTTATTAAATTACTGGGAATCATGGACCATACAAAGAGGTACAGGATGTGTCTTCCTGTCATGTAGCTAGCAGTATGAGATGACAAAGTAGGGAAATTGAGAAAAGAAGTGCAGGTTACTAACTGCAGTAGTGAGTAGTGACATACATTTGTACCTCCATGTCAGTTGAAATTGAAAAGATGTGATTGAGTGAAAAATAATATTTTGTTGATGTTGCCAATGGCGATGGTTTTGTGGTCTGAATCCTTAGAATCCTGTTTGTACTATTACAAAGAAAAGGCAAGAATAAAGCAGTAGAATAGATGAGGTTGCTGTGAGTAATGTTAAATATTTATAAGTCTAAATATCTTTCTGTTAACAGGAAATGATCTCCTATGCATATTGAATTGGTATGTTGTTGGTGCAATATCATTCTGTATTGTTTACCACAAGACACTGTTATGAGGCACAAGTTCATCTTTGATAATGTTTATCTGTCACAGTTATGGTGCTGCTGCATTCTTACAAAAGTAAACCCCCCCCCCTTCCATCTTCCATGGTTTCCCCTCTGTCACCCCTCTTCTCATAGCTCTCTGCCACCTTTTTTACTCCACACTTTCTGTCTTTGTCCTTCTCTAGTTTACTCCCTACCCTCTCTTCCCTTAATCCTCTCTTTGTCCCTCTACAGTTTATCTCCTACCTCTCTTCTTCCCCCTGTTGGTTTCTTTCTTTTCTCCATCCCTTGTCTACTAATCCTCTTACATCTATCTCTTTTGTGTTCACCCTGCTCATTAACCTGTCTGTGTTCTGTGTGTGTATTTGTCCCTTCTGTTACTATAACTTGTCATTCAGCCTCTGAAGAAGATCCTGCTAGGATAGAAAGTTCAGGCCCTCTTACTTTTACACATTCTCTTACACAGGCTCTTTAGTGGATAAGCAGTTTGCTAACAGTTTTGTTTTATTTTGAAAAGTAAATCAAATCATATTCTTTCTTTTCGTGTCTGAATCGTTCACAGGAGAGCAACCAACTTCATTCTGTCTGCCAAGATACCTACCCACCGATATCATACATGAACGATACCTCCTGGTCTATCGTGAGGCTGGTACATGCGTACAATGAATATAAAGGACAGATTAAAGTAAGCACTTTAATGTCATTTTAAAAATATGTTTAATTCACCCTTCCCATAATAGCTCCAATGTAGATAACATAGGCTTATAAAGCATTTGTGTATAAAAAGTATTGTGAGTCTGTGAGGCCTTGGAGTCGACATGCGTCATCAGAATTTGAATATAAATAACAAGCCTCAGTCCGGCATCTCTGCAATATGAATTTTACATAATTTGTTCCTTCATTCCTGTTCAGGGTCTAGTTTGGGACTAATCCCTGATGATGATAAAATGATTTTAGAAATTAAAAAAAAATGGTATAGTTTTATCAACAGGATCACTGTCATCTTTTTTCAACATTGGCATATGTTTTTTGTGTGAATGTGGGCCTTTTGCATGTTGTGTGTTTTTTTTTATTTATTTTTTATTTGTGTGTGTACGTGAGTTGGAAGAGTGGGTTAGGTGACAACTGGGCAACCAACAGTATTGTACAACAGTCTTTGCAAATGCAGCTAAGGGTACAATGTAAAAACTTCACCCGCTAGTACTTACCATTTACCCATGCATTATCTTATGATGATCTGTGTTTTTGTCTGGTATCTTTATCCATTTTAATCTACTATTCTTTCCTTTCAGGTTGCTTACACATTCGATGCAGGTCCTAATGCAGTACTCTGCCTCCTGAAAGAAAATGTTTCTGAAGTCCTTGCTTTCATAAATCATGTCTTCCCTCCTCCCAATAATCAGGAGAAACATTTATATTTTAAAGGTTTGCCATCGGAGGAGAGTAACCATGAATTGACAAAGGTGAGCTGTTTATGATGAATATTATTTTGTGTCACAGTCTCCACAATTTATACTGCTTGATCAATGTGACCTAAACTAATAAAATGACCAAAAGTTGAAGTACTGGGGCGAGGTGTCCCAAAATCAACCCAAGCAAAAACCCATGATGTATTAATTTATACTCTACAATTGATTATAGCCTTTGTTATGTGGCATTTCTGTTGCATCTTGTATGAGCTGATATTATGCAGCCCACGATTTTGGTTAGAAAAATCCCTTACTTGGCTCGAGTAATTAAGAAATAAGAAACACATCTCAACAATAAGTTATCAACTACTTCAATTGCAGCTATACTGTTTGATGTGATTCTCATATTTAATGTTAGCATTGAAATCATAGAATTGCTTTGAATGTTGTGTGTAACTGAATCATGCACTACAGTATATTGAAGTTAGGAGACCATTGAAATGTGATACCATGCAAGTGCAGTGAATTAATCACTGAGTATTTGCCATTTGAAATGCAATGTAATTTGTATTTACTTATTTCTTGTAATTTTTTGAAAATCACTTATCTTGTCATGCATTGAGAGTATAGTTAGGTCTTAAGAAGATCCCTATAATCTAGTAAGTTATAGTAACAAGTCAAATAATGTATTGATTTTTGTAAATTGCTAGAAAATAAAATCTTGTAAGTTACAACCTAGTAAAGATAATTTAACATCTTTTGCATCCATTTGACATTTACAGGCAACCTTGAATTCTGTTTTATCGATGGAGCCGCAACAGAATGCTGTGAAATACATAATTCATACCAAGGTTGGTCCTGGAGCTCAAGAGATGACCAATGAGGAAGCATCGCTACTCGATGAGAATGGACTGCCAAAATCTATGAAAAGCTAGCAGTCTTGAGAACAACAGTGTACATGCAGTGGAAAAAGAAGGAGTCTTAGTGGGTCGATTGTGGCCTATATCGGAGGGGGAAGGGAAGGTGGGTGGGGGGGAGGTGCCTGGTTAAGATAACATACATGGTACAACTTGTGCAATAAATACTGGCTAAAGAGGCTGGAAACTCATTTTGTTGAGAAGTTCTTAGGGGGAACTTACCTCGAGTTTTGTGTGTATATATACAAACGGAAGTTAGACCATGAATTGAGTTGGAGAGTAAATTCATGTACAATGTCTGTCATTGTATTATGTTAGGTATCCTTGTTCAACAGTATAATCTGTATTTGGTATAAATCAGTGGCATAGGAAGGTACTTTTGAGTGGGGGGGGGCTGAAGACTGATGGCCGGCCTTGGGGAGGGGTCTAAGGGGAGGGGGTGTCCTCCCTGGAAATTTTTTGCATTTCCAGGTGGCCTCAGATGCAATTTGGTGCAATATAGCACACTTCAACACCCACTCCATTTTGTAAATAATTTTGCATTTTCACCAAGCCTTAGATGCAATTTGGTGCTCCAAATGAGATTTTTTTTTCATTTGGAAATGAAAAAGGGGTTTTCTGACTTGCGGTTCCTACGCCCTTAGTATAAATTATGACAGAACGAAAGGTAAATTTGGAGTAACTTCTACATTTGTATCAAAGGTTTATTGAAGAATATTTTATGACATCAAAGAACAATAATCCTTAAACAATACGATATGGTCTTTACTCAATTATTATTCTTACCATAGTCTGAATGGAAACAAACACAACTTGAGAAGTGATTGACTGAAAACCACCCCAAAAAAAAGTTCAAAAAAGGGATTGTTTGGATCAGTGAGTAGATTGTTATAGAATATTTTCCTGATTACTTCCGTCAGCAGTTTGGTTTAAGAATTGTGTCGACTACTTGCACTTGCTGAAGCTTACCTTCCTTTCTACTGAATTTGGCCTCCCTTCCTGTGTATTCTCCAACTATTTATAAACAATTAATGGAATGTGCCTTGATAGCGTATTGGTCATATCAATTCAAACAAAGAGTATACATTGGAATTCTATCATATTGAGCATGAACATTCTAAGCAATAAATAAATCAATTAATTAAGCATCATTTATTCTGCTTTTCATTATTTCAAGAAATTTTTAGTGTGTTTTTTTTTCTTTCTTCCTTTTGGGTTTCGATGATAGTCGTTACCTTTGCATTCATGATGGCGTGTGTGTGTATGTGTGTGAGTGCGTTTGTGAAGCCCAGCTTGTAAACACGATATCTCAAGAAGGGAAGGTCAGACCAATTTCATATTTAGTGTGTAGAAGTACCACATTGAGTACAAGAAGTTTGCAATGGAAATGACATTGATAAATCTGATTTCATCGATAGGCGTAAGTGAAGAATGGTTTTGCAGCTATCATGTACCTAGGTAAAACTATCTAGGGAATGAAAACCAAAGTTAATTATGTACCTTGCACAGTTCCATGCACAGCAACTTATGGAATCTCATACGATTCAATCGACCTACTTGGTCAAATATTATGGTTGCCATAATTTCATTCTACATCAATCAGTTGATGGCTTAAAGACTTGCATAGCTTAAAACCTTTTGCCTTAAACTTACATCAAGTTGAGGTGTGTGGTTTCCATTGTGGCATCATTTATTAAACTAATATCATCCTCTTTCCCTTTCGTAGGAACTAAATTTTCACCTAGCAACCACCTGAAATTCAAAAAATATGTTTCCACTGTTTGGTTTGAACGAGGCTTTGTACTTCAGTTTCTGAGTTTTCTCATCTTCGATGATGGGATTATGTTTGAGAAAATGAACTCCTTGCTTCCAGGTCCTGCACCATTCTAATTTATCAGTTGCACTGCCTAATAACCCGGTAGTAACAGTTGTCTCGGCGTCCAGTTGAAAATCCATCCATATGGCAATGCCATGACAAGTGCCGGGCCTGCGTTATGAGAAACAAACATAATAAGCAAAATATGAGGAACAGACCTGACAGTAAAATGTTGGAAGAGAGACACAACAAAGAGGGTGGGGTGGGGGGAGGGGGGAATTAGATGCTGGAAGGGGATGATAAGAATGGGAAATAGAGATGGTTTTATCGCCCCCCCCCCCCCTTGGTCCTTATTTTGTCTCTAACTTTCACAGCAATGTGTGTGTGAATTAGTTAAATTTATACTATTGTGGTGTGCATGTCTTCCAGAATTAGATGTAGTCTGTTAGTATATCACTGCCTGATGTGTAAGTGTAGGCCAGATTTGTATTTAGTCTGTTATTATATCACTGCCTGATGTAAGAGTAGGCCAGATTTGTGTAGACTGTTAGTATCTCACTGCCTGATGCTTAAGAGTAGGCCAGATTTGTGTAGTCTATTATTATATCACTGCCTGATGTGTAAGTGTAGGCTACAAGCCATTTGGAATATTTCACCCACATCTGGCTTGTTAGTCTTCTAGACTGACCAAAAAGGTGTCTACAGGGAACACTGCGGGATGAAACAATACACAGCGGCAACCTGAATACTCCCTTTAATGAATAAAAAAAAAAGTAGGCCTATTATTACAAAGTATTATAAATGTGAATGCTAATATTACAGAATACAAACTAATCACAGAGAATCTGATAACACCATCATCCCTGATTTACCTGACAAAGGGTATTTCTCCTGTCACATTGATGGGTTCGTCTGGAATACAACTCGTGAAATCAAATTGCATCAGGTCAAAATCAGAGGTCAAAGGGCATCCAGGATATTCCCAGAGATGGTGAGGTTCCTCCTTGGCATCGGTGTCTTTAGCGGCTCTCTGCGAAGAGGAAGAAATTGCCCAAACGATAACGAAATTTTCAACTGATGTCACATCCTGTTTTAAGTTATAGTCCATATCTACCAATTACCCATATCTTGACGAAATGGGAGATCAATTTTATTCCCTAAAACGTCAAACAGGTAAACTTATTTATATCTGAAACTGTGAGACGGATATGAGCTTATAATACCATTAAAGGCATAAAAAGAAAATGTTCATATAGCAATTAACATCAAAGAATAGAAGACAGATGAACATAGTGAAAATATTTATCCTTGGTGTCATCTCAAACCAAACATAAATAGTATTGAAAAGTAGATGTCACAACAAATAGCCATCTGTACCTATGTAATATCCCATCAGTTATGATTTATGGACGATACCTGTGTCAAGTCATCAAAGATTCTGACATCAAATCCCTCCAAATCTCCCACTGGCGCATGAAATTTCCAGAGGTGCTCAAACTGGACCGCTACAGCCCTGAGACGCGCACCACAGGGCAGAATGGTTGCCCCCTCTGCGAGGTGTCCGGCGAGGGCTGTACGACAGTACCAGAAATAGAGTGAGTGCCATGGAAGGAGACCGCTGGTGAAGAAGGGCTCCGATACCAATAAATCTATCTGTAAATGAAGTCAAAATTTCCAAGCAATTAATTATCCAATCAAACATGTTATAACCAAGTCTGGTTCACTGATACTGACATTTGGTCAAACTGAAATAATATCAGTAAAGTTACATAGATACTTGGATGGTACATGAAAACAATGTCATTTAAGCATTGTCATCCAAAGGTTGAGTGATGCTGTCAATCAATAGTATTTATACACTGATTAAAAAACCTGATCTAAAAACTGATCAAATGGATAATTAATCTCAATGCACTACCCTTCCCCTAAGCCCACCCACAAAATTGTAAGTTCTTCTTTTCCCCTGATATCAATCTTTTAACCATGCCTCCTCACATTCTTCTCATTAACCTCCACTTCTTCCTTCTAGCCACACCATTGTAATTTTGCATGCCCCCCTTTCCCTTCTCCTAAGCTCCCACTTGTTATCTTGTCTCATCCCCTCAGCCCACTTTTGTAATCGTACCTAACCCTTCCTCTGACCACATCCTTCCCCCTCTCCCACTTTCATTATCCTAGGTGTTCTCCTTCCCCTAAGCCCACCTCTCTAATGCTGCTTCTTCCTCTCCCCCCCCCCCCCGGTCACCTGTCATTCTAAGCCCACCTTTGTTATCCTACCTCATCCCTTTGACGTAACCCACTCTTGTAATCATGCATCACCCATTCCCCACTCTTTTGTTATTCTAGCTGCTCTCATTCCCCTAGGCCCACCTATCTAATACTGTTTCCACCCTTCTCAACTCCTGTAACTCTAAGCCCACCTTTGTAATCCTACCTCATCCCCTTTCCCTTACCACACTCTTGTAATCCTACAACACCCATTCCCCACACTTTTGTTATCCTAGCTGCTCTCCTTCCACTAGGCCCACCTATCTAATAATACCTCCTCCCTCCCCACATGTTGTCACTCTAAGCCCACCATTGTAATCCTACCATATTAAGTCACAGCTATCTTACCTGATATTCCTTATCCTCTAGTTTCAAATCCTGAGCAGTCTGTGGTATCAGCTTGACCTTACCACTAAGGTCGTTGGCCTGCACAATCTCCTGCATGACTTTCCGAGACATAGAGTTTGGCTCCAAACTGTAAACCTACCGACCATAAAAATATAGATTCACTACAAAGGAGAGTGGGATTAAGGGCCTAAGTGAGACTTTGAGGTCCACAGTCATAATTCCAGAGACAGATCATGAAACTTAAGCTATAGTCATGAGGGACAGGAAAATGAAATACAATTTCAAATGTTCCATTTATTGAACACTCAGCAAAGATCATGTTCCTACATTCACGATATCTATCAATCTTGAAAATGTCACCACAAATTAGCAACGTCAGTCCATTTCATTATTTAACTTGTGTTAAACTTTGTTTACATCTTACCTGACATGCTCCAAGTCTTGCAGCAATTAATGGTAATAAACTGCCATCACTTATGCTCATGCAAGTTGTGGATGAATTGACCACCTAAAAAACATAAAATATTGAAGATTGTAAAAAAAAAAAACGAGCAATTCCTACAAAACAATAGTTTAACCATTTAATCACATTATAAATTGGCTAGTCAACATTCTTAATATACGTACTCAACATATCTGAATAGTTATGAAATTAGAGCAACCATGACCTTCTACCCTGCTGCAGAACCACTCGACCACTTTACATGCTGCCCATGAATAAGACCTTGCAAAATTAATATCCCTTGCCTTGCCTCTAACCCCATACCTGTTGAAGCAATATACCATAATGCACAGAATCCCCCCCCCCCCAACCCAACTCACAATTTTTTTATTAGTTGCATATGTTTCAGAAAAGTATGGGATATTACCAGAAAAGCGATCACTCTCACAAATGTGTGATGTTGTTTGCCAGTTCAATCTCCTGTTTCTTTCAAAAAGAAATATTCAAGTCTACAAAAGTACACAATTCCTACAACTGCAATCCTCTTACCTTCTTCAGAGCTGATATAAACTTGTCGTTCCTGGAGACTTGGTTTATCATCGCAAACCTCTGTCTGCTCCAGACGACGTGAGCTCCACACTGACAGATCGGTCTCTCTACTACTGGTTGTGCGGAGCTGTCGAACACAGAGAACCACAGACTGTAATCGTCATGGGAGACTGTCACATCGAGCGATTGTCCTGCGGAATTAAATGCAATAAACAACATAGATTATCCAAGACATTTCTCAAAACATATCACTGATGGGTCTATGACTCATCTGCACCTATTGCCCTTGTTGAGACATATGATTTATAAAATCTCGCAGGGAGGTGGTACACATGTCTCCTGTAAAATCCAATTTAAAATGGCTTGATTACACACAGCTTTCTTCAGCTTTGGTTTTCGATATAACGTCAAGGTGTTGATTGCAAGTCATAATCTAAGGCATGTCTAAAATACTAGTTTTGAGTAACATGCAATTTTCTAGAGAACTAAGGGAGACTAGTGTAATAGTATCATACTCATAGTTGTATGCACCCTTGAATGAGAAATAAATGATACCCAAATAGACAAACTAAACATTGTCACAACTAGTTTTTCAGAAATTCATGATCTTTCATTTGCCCAACAAACATTACATGTTGCAACTATACTACCAACCTTTCTCAACGTCTGTTGATGTTGGCAGAAAGTAAACGGCTTGCATCCAATGGTCCCTCCATGGTGCCTTGTCCCCATCAGGATGGACCCAAGTGGGGGCAGTACTCAGAATGACTTCACCAGCCTGGTCCATCTGTAATTCCCACCACATAAACACACAATGACATCTTCCCTTCCTCAAGGAATGTGCCTCTACTCTGTTTCCGCCTCTCGCCTTAAAATCTCCTTTACTGAAATTGAAATTCAACATTCTAAGGGGTTTTGTAATTGGCTTGAAGAGGTCAGGTGACAACTGGCTCAGCTGGAGATCAAATACGGAGGCAGCGCCCTCACATCTTGTCATTCTTGAAGGTGGTATGATGTCATCTGAATCAGGTACATTGATTGGCTGGAGTTTATGACACTGTTCCAGGTAAGTCGATTCTATCACCTGTGCATAGACTGTGGCTGCATGCGGAACACAGATACAATTTTCCTGAAAAATTGAAAATAATTTTATCTGGTCATGTTTCCTTTTATAATCTTGAATGAGAACCACAAAATCCTAATGTTTATCGAGCACATGAATTTATCCAGCTAAAGGGATGGTTATCATTCCCCTCAAAACACATAACATTGAAATGTCAGGCAGGGCTTGTCAACCTTTGATAAAAGACTACATAAGCCTTGAAGAAGGCATCCTATAAGGCCTGTGAGACTTGCAATTGAACAAAACATCTATATATACTGACTGCTTGATTTTGAATTCATTCAACCGTAGAGGTATTAATTCAAATAATGCAAAATGGACATATTTGATCTACATCTCAATTTGTCATTTCCACAGCTGCACACTCAAATTTTAGTGTCTTCCAACAATACTTAACAAGTACATAAACCAGTCATGGTAACTGACACTACAGGATGCACTGTGTGGAATAAATAAAACCTGAAATTAAAAAAAAACGTGATTCTTCATTCTATGGTTATAGAACTAAGAATGTCCATAAGTATATCATTCCAAGGTGTACTAGGTTCTACCAGTAGAGACTGATGGTAAACAAAATTGGTGTCTCTATTCATCTGTAGGGGAGCATTGTTGAAAAAAGTAACTTTTACAGGATACACAACATTTGAAGATTTCATTTCTCTCGCAAAGGAGAGTTCTTTGCAGAATTCCTTTTCACTTTGAATGTACCTTTAGCAATATTTATACAGGGGGGATACGTGTTCTGACTATCTGTCTAGAGATGTTTATGGCGCATGTAAGTATGTCGGTATAGCCCCCTCTCCTACCAGTTCAGTATCAAACACTTCTGACTATACTTACTGTCAAGAGATGTTTATGCGCATGTAAGTATGTCGGTATAGCGCCCTCTCCTACCAGCTCCGTATCAAAAACTTCTGCTGGCAGAATGTTTGCGCGTCTCGGTAGATCGCCACCTTCAGACAAAATCAAAGATAGACTTTGTAAATATACAAAGAGAGAGTTTGTAGTAAGTTGGAGTGTGTAGTAAGTCTGTCTCCAATACTCTCACAACAATCAAAGCATACATACATTTCTTATATGTTAGGATGGTTCCATACATTTTATGTTTAAACAGTATCTACACTCATGTATGGTTTATAGCACAGTTGATGGCATGTCAAAATACTATACCTAAATGTGGTTCATACATTGTGAAAAGATTTAACACCGACACTGAGGTGCTATTGGGCTTAGTTATGTGCACATACTGTGTGTTATTTGAACAGATTATTCACCGACATTGAGGTGCTATTGGTGTTCGTTATGTGCACATACTGTGTGTTATTAAAAGCAGCTGGTGGCATTTCACTGCTTAAACCTAGACAACTGCAGTGAACCTATCAAAATATTTATTGAGAATGCTCTCTCAAATCCCTTGTACTGGTGCTGGCTACTAGCCCATAAAGTGTATACATTATAATATATCAAATATTGAAACTTTACCTTGCACTGATTTAAAATCTATATGATAATTTTGAAATTACATGAAAATTTAGGACAACCAAAGCCCACCAGGACCATACCTAGAGCTTGTTGCTGTTTTAGATAGTTGTCATGACAACCATCGAAAAGAAATTACAGAAACCTTTCATCATGGATGTTTAATTTATAGGGATATTGCAACCCCTTTCACATCATTTAAGCACCACAGCTTACTAATATAGACATTAGAACATCTACATAGTTAATTCTGGAAACATCGATTGAAACTGCCAACCTTACCTGGACCAACTGTCAGCTCCGTTGACCTCTTCATGATCACTTTAATTTGATCTTTGAAACCATTCTTGGCTACAATTTGTCGAGCTGCTCTTCCAATAGGCTCAAATGCCTGTGAAAGGTTAAAAAGTAACACATAGATGAAGCAGATTACACTGCAGAGCAGATGTATGTTTGTATGCTGCTTATTGTTTGAGGATAATATAAGAAATATGTAACAGAATAATGGCAGGAGGAAAATTTCTGTAATAAGTGTACACACAAAAATGAAATTTTTGGATTCATGTTTTCTTCAAGTTTCCTTGACAAAATATTGCCAGGATTTAAATTAACAGAATGATTAAGTAGCTCCTTGACCAGATTTTGGTTTTAAAAATCCTCTGATACATCAAATTCTTGTACAAAAATAAGGAAACTTTTAATAAATATAAATTTAAAGACAGATTTTGGAATGAGATAGAGGAATAAGAAGAGTCAACTTGTCTTACTTCACATGCAACGACTGTGTCTGCTCCACTCTGTGCTGACATCATTGCTAAGAGACCTGTCCCAGTACCAATGTCCAGTACATGTGCCTCTTTGCCTCTAGACTTCATGCTAGCAATGGCTTTCTGGATTCCTATAAGGTACTTCTTGTTCTGTAACGAAAGGTAAAATAAAAACAAGTAACAAACAAACAGTTCTTGAAACTTCAAGTCTTTAAGAGGCATCCCAGGATTGTTTAATTTCCTGTTCCAAATAACCAAAGAAAGATTTTTTATATTTTTGGGTAAAATATGTTGTATTTATCAAGTAATAAGCAAGTTCTCCATTGCAAAATTAATGTTGTGATTTCACAGTTGCTACAGCTTTCTTAGTTTGATTAGCAGTACTTATTTTAATTCTTTCGACTTGTTGATTTTAAGTTACTGAGCTGAGAATATTTTCAAAATAATATTTAGAGGTCTTTATGAAACACATATTGCATTGTAAGTTGAATCAAATACAAACTGCTTTGATCCAGACTATGTCTTTACTTTAACTACAATTACTACATCTACCTAGATGTATTCTCCAAAACAAACCTGAACATTTGGCTCGATGTATTGTTAATTGTGATGAACATAGAGGCACAGATCAAAACAAAGCCACAATTATATGAAGTAGGCAAGACATTTTAACAAACCTTAATGTGATGAGCTACAAATTATTGTATAGTGCCAGTATTAAGTCATTCACTGCACTCACCCTTTCATCATCATGTAACATATCTGTGTAAGATGATCTAGCAATTTCTTGAACGTAGTCGTAATTCTCGTCTTCAACGACCCATTCCAATTTTCCTGTGGTTGGATTTACCCTTCCAGTCAGAGGGGCAGATGCGGAGGTTGCCATAGCCCTAGAGTTAATGGCTAAACTTGAGATAGTAAAGATAGAGCTCACTTGCTGTACTTTGAAGAAGGATAATCTTGATGCGTTGAGTAGGTATTGGACTTTAAGCATTCTGTAATGTGAAGCAAACATCATTAGTTTATGTGTATGAGAAAAATGTCAAACAGACACCTCAAATCCTCTTGCAATTAATCTTAAAACCTCTTAAAATATCCAATGCATTGTTAAAACCATTGACACTTATAGACAGGATCACCAACCTAGGCAATCATTCCATTCATTCACAATGCTCTGAGAAAAGAAGTTCTAACAAACATTTAATCTACTTCTGCATGTTAAAGCTATGACCTCTAGTGTTCCTACCCTTGAAAAAAAATACAGAAAATGGAAAATTACGAGGCCTATGTATGGTTAGTTATCAAAACCATAGACAATCTTGTACACCTCAATTAAAGACAGTACAACTTAGTATTACTATTAGGCTTTTTTGTTAGCCTAATATTTATGGAAAAACATAGCAGTCCTAAGTTAGGTACAGGCCCTCTAAATCATTAAAATCCCATTAGACTTATACTTTTTTAAGAAAGGTCACCAAGACTAGAGGCAAGATACTGAGCTTAGGCACCAAAACCAAACAGGTTAAAATTATCCACTCTCAAGCCCAGAACCCTTGCACCGAGATTGTGACCATCTGATCACGACGACATTACGCCAATGTGTATCATGAGTTCCTTGGAAAGGGAATAGATAATAGTACCAAACATTCTTGTTAGCTTAGTACTATTATTAGTAACTGCTACTGTAGTACTGGTACTAAGTACAAGTAGTTTTATCGTTTAGACTAGAGTTAGGCATATTAAAACGCGATGTGTGTGTGCGCCTGTGTACACTAACTTATGGTGACTAACTTTGTAACATACAACTTAGTAACAATTAATTAGGAAGCTTGGGAATAAGAGTATTAAGACTAAGCAATAACTTCACCTCACCTAAAGGGAACAGAAACATGTATTTCTTGTTTGTTCTTCGTCTCTAGCCATAAGCTACTTAGCCTACAGTAGTTTGCCCAGACCTCAACCAAGTGATCGTTCGTGAATTCGGTAACTTACCTTAGGGAGGTAAACAACATGTGTTTATCATAGTTGACTATCTATTATCACATTGAGTCGTGTAACTAACTATTCATCATGTGCTTAAGCTGCTCCAATGAAAAGTATGCAGGGGGCATAAGACCCACCCACTACTCTTCCAGGGTGTGGAAGAAAGACAGTCCGACCAAGAGTGGAAGGTGTACGACACTGTTTTACATTCTACTGTTCGGTTTGGGATATTGCACATTGGCGCACCAACTTCAAAACTACCTTGAGAAAATCATGGCAGAGGCAAAACTGAGATGTGTTTTAGGTAATTCTGCGTGGACAGATAGCCATTTGAGCACTAATTCGTAATTGAGGGCAATGTGAACCAAACAGGACTAGGGCATAGACATATGCTATAGTAAAGTATAGGCCTTGGCTATGCCTAGCCTAAGTTAGAGTTAGACCTACATCTCCAAACCGGGAACTGAGTTAATTTAGGGTTTACTATGGTGGCAGTAGCCTACCACTGGTTACCTGATACTTGCTAGGCCACAACAGTGGCACAAGTTGCCTGCGTACTAGTACCACTAGTACTAACCCTTCTAAACGCTTTCTGGTCACTTCGACCAACAACCATTTCACCCAACTGCCATTTCGCCCAACCAGCCTGGTCATTTCGCCCAACCATGCAGCCTGGTCATTTCGCCCAACCTTGTTGGTCATTTCGCCCAACCTTGTTGGTCATTTCGCCCAACCTTGTTGGTCATTTCGCCCAACCTTGTTGGTCATTTCGCCCAACCATTTTTTTACTCATATTCAGTCAGAATAATATTACTTTTTTTATTTCACTAGGTCAATTTGATTTATTTGGGGTTATATTACTTCGTGGTAGGTAAATAAAGTGAGGTCCGCTCGATATCGATCGGAGTCTGAGCAGTTATTTCGGGTATACTGGGAGGATTACACTACTTTAGGCGGTTACGCATACAATGAAAGTTATTTTATTACACAAACAAAGGTGAATCGGTGTGGAATAATATCACCTTTTCTATTTCACTAGTTCAATTTGATTTATTTCGGGTTATAGTATTACACTACTTTAGGCGGTTAGGCGTTTGGGTTAGGCGGTTTATACAAACAAAGGGGAATCGGTCTCCATAAAAACCTATCAAACCTAACCCCTTAAACACTGATCCATCCTACCAACTAACAATTCCCGAACGTTCCTTATTAAATTGAAATTAAAAAGCCTTAATGACATTCTAAGTGGTCAGATCATAGAAGATTCATTCGGCCAGATTTGCACATTTTCTTCTCTCACTTTTTTGCAGATAAAAGGAGACATAAAAAGACAAAGCCTTACCAGGGTTTAAAGGAAGATATTTTACGATTGATCAATCAAAATCAGGACCTGCATGGACTCCTGAAAGAGTTTGGAGAGGAAAAAATTCTGGTAGTATTTCGAACATGTCATTAAACGTTCATTGAACAGTCTGAACTTTTTCAGTTGATTTATCATACTCATTACTACTGATGTTCATTTTGTTGCAACAGCTTGGTGAAGTGAATCAAAACTCATTCCTAGCTCATCGGGACACACCCCACTGTAGTGCAAATCTGATGGCTAAAATAGGGGACCAGACGTCCGGGGACATTCCATAGATTTTATGTACTGTTTATGGATTAGGAGTGTCTCCATAGATGTCCCCGGATTTTATTTACTGTCCCCGGAATATCTCCAAATTTGAAAAATGCCCAGATTAATTTCAACTTTCAAATCTCTTTAACCTCCTGTTTGTAGAGACAGCTTGAACCTAATAAAGCTGCGGTTGCTTACAATGACAAACGTAAAGTTCATTCATGGCAGATAGAGGCAACCCAGAGCATTTAATAGTATCATAGCTTGAAATTTACATTCGTTTTGTTTTTTGTTTTTGTTTTTCATGAAAAGTATCAGGTTGCACTAAGTGATGCATAAGTCCTGAGACTTCCAGTTACCTTCACATTTTTTTTCTGCATTCAGTTTTAATCTTGAACAAAATACTTGGTTCTGGATGAAGTGTTTTTTATAGAACCACCAAAACAATCAGTGATCCTCGCAATGCCACCCCTCCCTTTCAACATACAGTGTAGGTACTGACCAAGTTACGTCAACGTGGGGGAGGGGGGAGGTGGTTAACATTGATATCATGTCCCCAGATTGAGTGGCAAAAATATGCTCACCTTGGGTTACAAGTGAGTCATCAGTGGGGAATGGGGTGGGGGGAGGGTAGGGCATTGCACAATTGATTGAAATTGAAATTGAATGAGAAAAATTTGATATATTGATTTTGTGTTCAGCTGTTAAACATAATTTTCTATCTTCTTTGTTACTCCAATGATTAGAAACAGTACAATGAAGAAGCTGTTGGTGAAGACACAAGTCATCGTAACCTTGACGACAGGTCAATGGATAACATGGACTCATTATTAACAGTGCTGAGAAGTCAGGCTGATCTATCTGGAATTCCAGTGTCTGTGTTGTCAGCTAAGAAATGCTCTTCACTACTCTCAGAGTTTCTCGTGAAGAACGAGATCAAAATGGAACAAACATTTCTCTCTCACTCAGAAGATCAACAGGTTATTTTATTAAAATTTAATAATTGCCAATAGATAGTTTACCAGTTGGAGTATCTAATCCATTACCTTGAAAATGATTTTCTGGTGAAAAACAATGTGAAACTTATATTGAAGAGAAAAATATTCCACACTGCTAGTTGAAAAGCCCTATTTCAGTATCTTGTTATAACCCGAGATATGATTGATTGAATGCAATATATTTTAACTGGCTAAACCTACAGTACTACAGGAAGTTGGATCACAGTAGGGGGTCTGTGATGTCATCTGACGAATTGTTCTGCACAAGCTTTACAGAGGCTATTTCAACCTTCTCGATAATTTATCCTTATACATTTGGAATGTTTGTTACGCTGTCACCTTCCTATGAACTTAGAAAGAATTTCATCAAACTTTTCTTTTTATTAGAAATATTCTTTTCCTCTGAAGATAATTGATGAATAAGTTATAAAGAAACACAAATACAGTTTCAGCTGAAGTGCCCTGATGACATCATCCATTCTGCTGTTGCCAGACACATTTACCAAATATTACAAAAAATTTACAAATTCATATCTGTTTGATACAAAATGCTATGAGGATGTGGTTTATTCCTAAAGATTTGGAAAAATTTCACCAGTTTTGCTATGCAATCCACTTCAACCACCAGAAAATCCTCCCCAAAGAGAAGAAATTGCATTTCAAGACATGGTAGCCCATACTGTTTATGATAATAGACAGGAATCATATAACACATATATTGTTGTCTTACAAAAAGGGAAAACCTCATGTCAAAGGACATCTTAGTTTAGGTTAGTGTTATCATTCTTCAGATACAGTACATATCATTTCAAGATTTTACAAAAATGTGGAAATGTCAACCATTCTCTGTCTCACTTTCCTTTCAGAAGGGACTTGATGCCCTCATAAAGACAATTAAGCATCTTTCCTCCAATTTCTCATCTTTCGATAAGGTACATTTTCTGGAGTCTGTCACAAACAAGGTACGTTAAACTTTAGTATTACACTCAAATAATAAAACTGAACAACTGACATGCTGATGGTAAACTGACAATCACAAATCTTTGCTTTTATGATAAATTTGGACAAAGATTAAAAAGGAAATGAATAAATGCATTAGTTATCGGTTAATGAATTAGACTAGCATGTTCCTTTGTAATCTACAATGAATGTTGTGGTCGTTCACATGTGAACTAAGAGAATGATCATGTAACTAGAAACTTGTTATTTTGTGAAATTAATACAAAATAACATGTCTACACAAAAATGAATATACGGTGCTCATTCAAGGTTGAATTTTACAATCTTTCGAACATCACTCTGCTTAATTAAGTTGTAATAAAAACAAAGGTGCAGATTCTTCATTTGTTTCTTTGTACTTCTTGTGGGTTTTTTTTTCATTAACTTTCTTCTCTGACCATGGAAAGAAGTGAAATTTAGAATTGTCATTATTTACCTTTTTTGTTAGATGCCATTACCCCTGGAGTTGATCTGGCTTCTGCACAAGAATGCTATCGTACCCTTGGAACTCTTCATCCAAGCAAATCTTGGAAATGGAGTAATTTACAAAAGATTTATCAAAGATTTACTGAGCCTCCTCATTGGTGACTTCAACAAGGATAAAGAAGAACTATCAAAATGTATGATAACTGGTAAGAAACATGGGAAGTTGTACAGGTGAATTACCTGTAAATAAGTAATTTATTCCAATGCACATTACTCCAATTGCATATAACCTTTTTGCACTTTCCACTAGATTCATTTGTATTGTTTTCTGGCAATCACTTTTTCTAAAGACACACAATATGTATGTATGCGTGCATGTATGTGTGTATGTATGTGTGTATTTTAGATCCTCCTGCAAGCAGGAACTCGCGAAGAAGCCTCATTGGCTATTCAAGGCCGCAAGCTGACCGAAGTCAGTCTCTTAGATTCATATTTAACGTCCATGATTATGAATTGTTAATTGTCAACAACTCTGTAACTGGACAACATACATTAATCTTGGAGTTTTCAAACCGGGGACCTTATGATTGGAAGGCACCGGCGTTAACCACTGAGCTAACACTCCTTGATATATAATGACAATGACATCTTCACTCTAGAGTTTGACAAAATAAAAAGTTGGCTTCAGGTGGTTCATCTGCTATGGGAATCTCTTAGAGGCTAGACTTTGGGCTGTTTAGTTTGAAAAGTACTCAAAGTATTCCTAATTCCGGAGATCTTAAACATCCATTTGTGTCCCTTATGGAAGTAACTAGACAGGTTTGTTCTCATGCCTGTTTTTACTGTACCCAGTGGGAGATGTTATGTCACAATTGCAACCATCTGTAACTTAAAGAAGTCTTCTTACAAAGGAAATTAAAAATGAATTAAAGGGCATTGACAATTTTAAATCTATGAAATGGGTTTTACTCTGCTATTTAAACAGCTGAATTATCTTCTTACCTACTAGGCCCACATACATTTACTCTCAGTCTACAAGTCTCACTTTCATATTGCATAAATGGAAAGATCAAATGTAATATCCAGCTTTATTACTAAAGTCCTTCTTTTACATTTGGCTACTCTCACTGTTCTTCCATTGTGACAGATTTACTTTCATTTTTGGTGATGAATGCTTTCTCAGAAGAGGAACCAGCCAAGTCATCTAGTCGGGAACAACCTCTTCAAGAAGCTTATCAGCTTCTACTCGGAGCAATCTTTGAAGGTAACCTTAAATGTACCACTCTTTAAGATGCTTATCAGCTTATACTCGGAGCAATCTTTGAAGGTAACCTTAAATGTACAACTCTTTATGATGCTAATCAGCTTCTACTCGGAGCAATATTTAAAGGTGACCTTAAATGTACCACTCTTTAAGATGCTAATCAGCTTCTACTTGGTGCAATCTTTGAAGGTAACCTTATATACACCACTGTAAGTTCAATGCTCAGGACATGTTTTCTGTTTCAACAGATGTTGACTGTTCTCCCTAACAGCAGTTGAAAACATAAATAAGCAAAAGAAAACAAAATAGGGTTGAAAAGAAAGAAGAGAGTAATGGTAATGTGTAGATCAATAGGTACCTTCCTTGATTGGGGGTGGGGTAGGGGGGAGGGAATAATTTTGAGTTCAAGTTTTGTGTAGCAGTTTTTAAGCCCTGACCTTTGTCGTATGTAAAATGTTATGATTTCTGTGTACAAAAACTGCTATACATCTTTGCACATGTTAGCAACTTGTCCATGTTTGTCTTATATCTTTGATTGTGTTATATTTCTGAGGTAACATTTATTACCACATATTACCATGTGATCAGCGAACAACACTGCACACTGCTCTCACCTTTCTATGGATGGGGTATGTTTTACTGTTTTGTGGGTCCCACAGTTTATGGTTTTAGGAACCCCTTTTTGAATTAGAGTGTGACAACGATCAGAAGAGAGGATAATTTTTGTCACTTTCTTTATATGTATTTCTCAATCAGCGCAATCTCTGATTTGGGGGCATTGTTCATTGTGAAGTGTATTTTGCAGGACTAAAATATAACTAAAAATTACTTTCATAACAAATTTGAAGTATTTGCATCTTTAGAAAAGTACCACATACCCTTCTTCTCTTCAGCATGATATTACAGGTCATGTCTTGATGTGAATAGAAACTAAAGACCTTTGCCACATTGCTTACTACATAGAGCCTCGAGCTGTGGACGTCAATAACATGATGTGAATTGTTTTCTACTCTGCATTTTGTCATTCCAGTTATTTTTCATGATCTTTCCCGTCAGGTGTCTATGATCACTCCCGAATCCACATCCAGGATCATCTCTTTCTGCAAACGTCTTGGTTAAAAGGAAACGTACTCGATGCATCGTTCAAAAAGTTCACACGCACACAACTCATGAAATTTGTAAGCTACAAGCCAGAGTGGACAGGTATGTTATAAGAATTACTCGTATTTACCATTCTCTTGCTCTCTGTCTTAGTCATTTTACCAGTGACGAAGATGAAGAAACGTTTTTGGTTTCGACGTGATTCTCGGAAACCTGTCACCACTGTAACTCTGTCGTAAAAATCACTCAGTTGCAGTCACTAAATGCTAAAAGTCAATAATATCATATGTATTTAGTTATAGCTTAAGGTTTGCAATGAAGATCAACTTGAAGGTTTTCTCCAATCTATTTGTGTCTTGTGTAAAATTAAGTGAGAGGGCCTGACGTTTCGATCCTAGCAGGATCTTCTTCAGAGGCTGAATGACAAGTAACAGTAACAGAAGGGAAAAATACAAGCACCTAATACAGACAGGTTAATGAGCATGATGAACACAAAATAGATAGATGTAAGAGGATTAGTAGACAAGGGATGGAGAGAAGAAAGAAACCAACAGGGGAAGAGGAGAGGTAGGAGATAAACTGTAGAGGGACAAAGAGAAGATTAAGGGACAATATTTTTATCTTATTAGATGATTAAATAAGCGTTGTGTAAAAGTAAGTTGGCGTGACGTTTCGATCCTAGCAGGATCTTCTTCAAAGGCTAAAAAAACTTAATAAGTGTTGGATAAACTAAGCAACCTTTCAGAATGTCTGTTATTCCCAGACAGACATGTCAGTTTTTGGTTTTCTTAACATTTCACTTGTCGGTGATTTCAGGGTGGTTTATGTCTCTTGAAGTTCGTTGGTTTTCTTTTCACCCATATTTGAATTTCTAGCATATTTTAGGCTACACCGATGGCTTATAAAAGATAAAGGAATATGAGTCATTAGATGTGGTTTAAATACTGTTTATTCTCCATTCAATAGTTACGGATGCATTTACCAAGCAAGGAGAATGGAGTTACGCCAAGACCAGTGATCTAACAAGGCGACTGTTTCGGGAGCTGACTCACGAGATGAAACCAGAGGAGATGCTAGTGATACTTAAGAGAATCCTGGAAGAGGAAGAGGTTGGTGAATTTCAAAAGAGAGAAATATGTAATGCGAAATGATAAAAGTCATAAGAAATCAAATCTTTTTTTCTTTACTATACTCACAGAGAAAGGTTTGTCAAAGTCTGTTAAAGGCATGAAAACGTAGAGACCCATCCTCACAAAGAGAAAACAAGATGTTAACAAACCTTAAATGGCTGTTAATGTAAATGAAATGAACTTAAAGCTACTGACATTTCAATCCCAGCATAATCGCAAGAACAGTTTCCCTTTAAAACTTGGCTGTTGATCAATTCTGTCCAGGTGATGCCATAACTCAGCCATCTTTGTTGTTATTTCTTGGGTTCCATTTGACTTCTTCCAACTTATTCAATATTCAAATGTGCCACACACTGTGTTTAATGTTTACAGAATAATACAACTGGTACAGAAAAATAACATAGATTTGTAGCAAGGTGAGGCAAAGAGTTAAACAAGCTAATTTCTTTTTGTGTCCTTTATGCAGGTCAATTGGAGGATAGCTTTGTCATTTTCATCGTATTTGATGGTGACTTCCGGAGACATAACACCGATATTTAAAGGTAAATACAACTTATTGCAAATGATTTTCAGCATGTCAAAACTTCCAAAATTTATCACAAATTGATTGGCAAGACCTTGGTTCTGTTGATTACCATGGCAAGTTGTAATCTCTTTTTCCAACACAACACAAATTTTTGAGTAGCGTAATCTTTGGTTTTCGTTACTTTAATAAAGATTATCAGTAACTAATGTGCCCAAGTTTGTAGAAACTAACAGAGTGGTCACTTCAAACATATTACTGCCTAACTGAGAGCATTTCCTTCATCAAAACATTTAAGTGGCCAATGCCAAGCCTTCTTCACGATTGAGAATAATTTGAGGTGTCTGAAGAGACAGGAAAAACTTGTTAATATTGAACTTTAAATCATGCAACACTCTTACATTTATATTTTTCAGAGTTACTTGAGTATTTCTTACAAGGGGCATTTGAATCATTTGAACAGGAAGGTCTGATATCTGCATTCCTATTGGCTAGACAAGCCACCAATGAGGGTGCCCATGTATTCATGTCATATGAAGACTGGTTTCAAGTAAGTTCTTCTTTCAAGATTTTAACCTGTGCCAATGAGTTTAATACCAGGCAAACATTCTTATGGTCTTCCATTAATTCAGTTAGTCACATGCTGATCACAACCTCATAATGTTGAATTCAGAATGATGTAGTTGTCGATACCTGATCAAAAAAGGAGTGCTCTGGTGGGAACTGGACTATAAAGGTTGAATAACTGTAATTTTGTAAAAATGTAAAAATGTAAAAATAACTGAACTGCTGTAATCACTGATTAAATATAACTTTCTTTTCTAGTAGTTTCATGATATTGTCATTTTATTGCTGTGTACCAATCTCTTTCCTCATTCATTCATTCATTCATTCATTCATTCATTCATTCATTCATTCATTCATTCATTCATTCATTCATTCATTCATGGCTGATTGATCAAGTTTCGACATGAAGTCTTCCCGAATGAAACCAAATATATCGACAGCATAATATTTGATCATTACATTTAAATTTTGCCCTATCAAACTTCAACCTGTTATTATTCATTACATGGCAAACCACAGACGGAACCTCAGACGGTTCCTTTTGGGCGAAAAGTGGCAATTCGATATCACAGTGTAACACAAGATGCTTCAGTATGAAATCACATGACTTTCACGTTAATGTCTTGCAGGGTTCCTTTTGCCGGTCAAATCATCCATTCTTTTCGAACAAGAAAGAGGTCACGTTCTTCCTCTCTTTCCTGACAAACCTGGTGCCTCTGGAAACAGCTCAGTTCTTAAAGGTAGGGAGAGGTCATGAATATTCATGTGAGAGATCCTAGAATCAGCTCAGTTCTTAAAGGTAGGGCGAGGTCATGAATATTCATGTTAGAGATCCTAGAATCAGCTCAGTTCTTAAAGGTA
>KN883117.1:82533-104803 GCA_000934455.1 Apostichopus parvimensis | reverse complement strand
TATATATATATATTCAAGAAATGCATACATAGATATGTAAAGATGTTTGGCAGTGGGATATGGTGAATGAAATGATCACTTCAGATCTGTGACGGAATATGTACAAGTTGACCTCAGTGGATGCCAACAATCACATAACACAATTCATGGTGGTGTTACGACTGGTGCTTTGAGGGGTCAGTGAGTACGGTGTGGGTGAGAGAGGGGTGGAAGAAAGGTGTGTTGGAACTATACACCTGAAGAGGGTTGTTCTATCATTGAAATAATTTAATGTACACTGAGGATGTGTAATCAGGAGAATGAAAAGCATGGAGAGTGTAATGTAGGAAGCAGAACCAGCAGTTACAGAGAGAAAAATAATTGATTTTCTGTTTATTGATATAATTTGTTATAAATTCACATTTTTTCGTTAGTAATTATCTTCAACCCATTTTTTCTAATACTGTCCCTTTGTTTCATAGCTCTGCTACCTGGTTGGACGGTTTAAAAGTTGCAGTGGATGGAAACGGACCCAGTTGATTAAAGGTCAGAGTTCATGTCATCATAAATATAAGCATTTTGGTAGTGAATAATTCAAAACATTTAATTGTCAGTTTCATACCAGTTTGTGACTTTTATAGGTAACAGTAAAGAATTACTTCATAAACTTAGCAAACTTGCAATGTTTCTCCCAAATAAATGTAACCAGGTTTATAAAGCTAATGGTGAAGCTAAATTTCCACGCTTGAGTTTACACAAGTTGGTAATTTATGAAACTAGCAAATTTTTCCCTTGTCCTTTCCTATCACAAAGAACGGTTAATATTTCATCACTTTTTGAATGAACAAGACTGATAGTTGATGTTACTTGTCTCAGATAATGTCATTTTGTTTGTGTTCCTCACATGCTTTGTCTTAATAAATTAGCTATTCTTTTTGAAGCAGATTTACCTGTTGGCAATATTACTTATAAAAAAAATGTCTTCTTTTTTTCTGGTCCAGATGGTGAATTTTCAAAAGTTCTCACTTTGTTCAATTCAACATCATTTGGTGCAATGGTTGAATCCAAAGGGAAGGTAAAAATTAGCAATCATCTTTTTCTTTTCATTTTGACTTTTCAAATTAGGTTAACATCCTCTTATTGGCAAATCTTTGCTTGGAAAAATTGTGAGCAGATTTATGTAAAGTTTTGATATGAATGACAGCTGTAAGATAAAATGTCCTACATTTTGTAGACAATCATGATCTTGAATTGAATGTGAAATATAATTCACATTCCTGGAAATGACTGGACTCCCCTAACACATTTCATTTTAAATTTAGTCTGATTGATTGATCGATCGATGGGTTATATGATACAACCAAAACAGCCAGAAAGATATCTGTCCTAATCACTTTCACAGGTTTAAATCCTATCCTAGTCAATATTTCTTCGCAGACCATTCAAAATTCGTGCATAGTTTGCCAATTAGCACTTTAATGATCATTTACAAACACCTTATTACAAAACTCTGTACGTAAGGTTGCCACATATTGCATTCTGGTTGACCATTTTGCTATTAAGTCATATATCCAAACTATTTTATATAAACAGCTTAACATTCATCAATGGGCAAAGTGGGAGCTAGAAGTTACGCCACACTTGGATTTATTGTCAGACACTGAAAGGTGAGAATTCGTCATAGGTTTTCTTATTTTTGTCTGTAACTACCTTTAAATATTTTCTGAGAGATTTACCATGACTACAGTGGACCAGTTGACCTTCAAAATTAATTAATTACTTTAAATTAATTACCTTATATGTTATGCAAGAACATTAACCCTGGCCTTATTTTACATCCTTTGGAATTCCTGTTTGTGTAGTCCTTGTTTAACCGAGGTTTTTTTTCTCTCTTTTTTATTTGTAATCTATCATTGCTCCAGCTCAAAAGGGCTGTCTCAATGTGAAATACATTATGAATAAAAACCTGAATTATTTAATAGAACAAGAATTTCACTTATGCTATGTAATTCCTAGTTTTTGAAGCAGTTGAAATAAATTAATATCATATAGGCCAGAAAATGCTTCATCTAATAAAGATGTTTATAAACCATTATTAAATGTTTGACAATGAAATTTGCAACATATATAATTAACATATATATATTTTTTTGTCTCAGACACAACTACCACCATCTTGTTATGTTTAGTAAGTTTCTGCCCCAACTGAAAGAAACAACAGACAACATCTACTGGTCAGCTGGGAGAATCATCCTCAACGCCATCTTGGATTTGAACAAAGAACAATATTTGGACACAACACCAAACAAACTGGATGTTAAATTGACCAGTCAAAGAGACTTGGTTCTTCTAGTTTCTGTAAGTATAACTACATCATGCCCAGGGGTGCCTCTTTCCTCCCCCTTCCCCTACCTCCCAGCCATCTTTTGGAAGTTTACTAGATTCATGATTTTGATTGCTACAATAAGTATCGCAGTGGAGAATGTTACCTGTGTCATGTGGGCATTCCTTACTTGGTACAAATGGTTTCTATATGCACTGTTATTTTTTTAGTAATTCCAGTATTAACCAATGCCTAATTATTATATCCATTGGGTGAAAAAGCAACAATGGTGTCTTTTGTAATACAGAGGATACAATTTTATTTGGTATGTTACAAAATGGGGTTTCATTGGACAGGAAGCGAAACTTGTTTCAGTCCAATCATGAAATTCCACAAGTAGATAAACAATTCCAAACTTATTTAGTCCAAAAAGAGAAAATCATTGTAAATGGTCCTACTTTCTGTTTTTGGACAGGAATTGTTATCCGCTATGCCACCTCAGGCTGACACAAGTAGCAACAAAGTCTTCCTCTTGGGTTTAATGGAGGAGAGATGCGGTGCGTTGAGGGCAGGCTTGAACGCAGAGTCGGTCACATTGGCTACTGAAAGAGAGATGGAATCTTTCATCAGGTGAGAGAATTATGTGTTTATGAAGCTCTTAAGAGTTGAGTGTGTCATGTCATATACTGAGGAATGTTCATTGCTACTGAAGAATATTTCTAGCTTGCAGTATGAATTGAATGCGATTTATCTTCTCACATGTACGTAACAAGTCAGTAAAGGGCACCTACAGTTCAATCTTCTACAGTCAATACATTTGATGGGTATCAGTAAACAAGGGTTTTGTTACAGTGCTAGTGACCACCTAGCAAACAGAGACGGTTTTTAGGGAGGGAGGGTGTGGTGTGATGTAGGTTCAGGACAGGGTCCAAATGGGATGCAGTGAGAGGCTAGTATAATATCAATAGAGAGAATGAGGTGTTTGTCCATTCCTCACTGCATTACGAAAGAAATCAGTTATGTTAGGAATAGTCCATGCAGTGACATGGTTGCCTTGTTAGAACAGGTTGATGCTTAAGTCTGCAATTAGATTCACTCATAAGGTGCAGAATTGGTATTCCATTGTATTTGTATAGATTATTAAAGGGTGTGAAGACTCGCGCAAAAAGAAACGTCTAATGCTGGTAATCTGACCTAGTTTCGAATGAAGTGTAACAGAAGTGTTAGACACCATCATCGATCCCAGAAAATACACACACAGCTTGCACCATCGGTAATTAGACAGTGTACAGTCAGTACATACAGCTGCGGTCAATACCCACAGCACAGTGTATAAACAATACAGCGATGGACATCTCAGGTCCAGCTAAAGATAACAAGGTATCACGTTTCATTACTGTACTGTCTGCATTTTGTAGCAACAGGAACAAAGCGTCACTTGCAAGCAACGGAAAGTTAACTTTTTCAGATGCCCGCACGCGGTTAGGGGCGAGTCTACAATGCCTTTAAACTTTCAAAATTCTCATGCGGAACTGAATAAAAAGTACAGTTCAAAGATTAATATGATTTGTTCACACTGCGCAATAAAATCTATTTGTTTTCTGTTACATTTTATTTCAATCTGTCTGTTTAGAATCCTGCTGTGTCTTCCTCCAATATTCGTTATCTCCAACCACCAGTCACAATCCCCTTCTGAACACCTTCTTGAACATCTGGCTCAGTTTTTGGAAAATCATGTGAGTCTTTAGTTCTTTGGCATCAGTAAAATTAAGTCAAGTTTCCAATTTAAACAGAGTCACCATCATGGCAGATATTTCTGTCAAATATAGGGTATTCTTTGGTGGTCACACTAAAAAGGTTTACTCATTATTCACATCATGTTGTTTCTTGTTATCACCATTGCTCCTGTGCAATTGAGGGTGAATAGCTATTAATTCTTGATATCAAATTTTAAGACATTCACAGGCCTCCCTCAAAATTTTGGCTATTTCCTGGCTAAATGCTAGTAGAAAAATTTATTTTTTATTTTTCGGCCAGTTGACGTTAAGAACATTAACAGGTGATAAATCTGTTAACAATCGTCAGTCAAAATATCTGCACGATTTCTGTTCCTAACATAAGCCCTGTCTTCTTTATTGGGCTGCTCTCAAAATACAGTAGTTAACTGATTTTGCAAGTCAGGAAAAATGCCGTGAGAAATAGATTTTAGCCAGTTGAATGTTTTAAGCACTCACACTTGGCTAAAATGATGTACTTGTAGACCTACAGTTTATACAAGATCTCTTTGACATGATATTCTGTAAAAGTCTTAACCTGGAATGGAAGTAACTTTCTGATAACAAGATTTCTATCAGAAACTAACACATTTAATGAGAAATGTGTAGTTTAACTGTCAAAGTGAAAAAGCAGAAACACCTATTGGATTCGAACCATTGATCACTTCACTGTTTGAAACCTTTGTATAACTTTCCAGTCTGTTTACTGTAAATTATTCTCTTAAAACTAAAAATAATGAATCCATAAGAAAAGAAATTCACACAATTTTATGTTTACTTAGTATGTTTAATGCTCACATGACCTTTGCTCCATACATTGACCTATAAAGGGTATATTTACAGGCCTGAATTTGTATTGCACATTAGATAGGAGATAATATCTTGAAGTTTTGGCTTTTGACATTGTCCATTTTCAGATCTGTCATAAAGACTCGCAAGGTCATCTTAGCAGTAACACAGCTATGTCATTTGATACATGTTGTCCGTAAAATTCCTGCCTTGTATTCATAAATCCTGTATTCATAAATCTTGTATGCATAAATCTTGTATTCATTAATCCTGTATTCATAAATCCTGTATTCATAAATCCTGTGTTCATAAATCCTGTATTCGTAAATCCTGTATTCATAAATCCTGTATTCGTAAATCTTAAGTCCTGTTATGACTGTCTCAGCTTGTGTGTCTAGTATAAGATGTAACAGATGTATACCGTCCCTGGTTGGTTCTAAATTCTAAGTTGGTAAATCTAAGTCCTGTTATAACTGTCTCAGCTTGTGTGTCTAGTATTAATGTAGCTCCATTAAACTGTACATTACCACTGAAGATGTAACAGATGTATACCATTCCTGGTTCTTTTTATCAACAGAGACAAGATTTGATGGACGAACCAACATTCCTGCCCTTCTTTATCACAGTTCACATTTTCAAAGTAAGAAACCACTTTTAGGTTAACTTTATTTCCTTATGAAGTGTATCACACAGTCGTTGTTACTGTAACTGCCATGACAAAATTTAAGGCAGGGGAGGGGAGGAAAAAAGTTAGTTGTATAAATTTGTTTTAACATTTTGCTCTTAATTACGTAATTGATTAATTAATTAGTTGATGTTCTTACATTAATTAATGTTCATGCATCAGTAATCAGTATTGCTATGTTCAATTTGGGGAGATACCCTTATCCCCTCTCCCACCCACCCTCCGTCCCCCACCCTCCCCTCCCTTGAACAAGATTAAAGTAGAATTAGGAAGTGCTATAATCCTTTTCCATTCTACTAGCACTATGTTGGCCTCAGAAACTTTTCTTTGTCAAAATAGTTAAAGGGAGTTTATGAATATATATTAAGGATGAAATGATAATTGACATATTTCTTTCTTTTGTTTTGCTGTTTTTTATTCTCAAAAAAAGGCTTTTTTGATGATGCCAAATTCTATCTCATCCTTGGACACAGCGTTGGGGAGGATCTTTCACCTCTCTCCATTACTTCAGATATCATTTATGGTAAATAAATAATTCAAACAAAACAGAATTAAACTATTTGTTCTTCATTAATGAAGAAAAGACTACAATTGTAGTTTTTGAATTATAATTAACCTCCATTGCTGCATTCTGTAAATGGTATTGTCTGTCTGTCTGTCTGTCTGTGTGTGTGTGAGTATGTGTAAATTTCAGAGTATTAAGCCGCAAGTAAGACGAACTGTGTTTTCAATATCGTTAATTCGAGTAGAGTCGGCATGAACAGAAATCTGATCCTTTCAAATTTTTTTAGTATTAAGTGAAAGATATTTGTCTCGTTTATAGTAATTGCTGCTTTCATAGATCAAAAGGCATCAAAAAACAAGTTATAACTTTTTCTTCCACATTGAAAGGTTCACTGGTCACAGATGAAGGCCTTTGTCATGAAGGATACTTGGAGGTCAAAGGTCATCAAGGATTTCCATGTAGTACAGGAGTGGGCCAAAGATCCCAAGTCACAGTTACCATTCTTATCAAGTACTTTGGATCACAATTTACTGCAATCGTCGGCTGTTTTTGCTAACATTTATCAGAATTCTACCAATCTGTCGGAAGAATTTATGGATTCTTTTTGTCACAATTCTGAAACACAGGTAAAGAAACTTTTTACTCCAAAATTGTATAAACGTGACCCCTATTTCCTTAGTTAACTCTTTGATTATCTCAACATAATATTTATATCGGATGCTAAAGATGTTTGATTATCCCATGTGAGCTTCACTAAACTCTTGGGTTAATCTGACATTTAAAGGAACAACTGTAAGGGTCAATAAATAAAGCTATAGATAATATATAGATCAAACTGTGGCTCATCCCAACAGAGACCAAACTGTCGCTGGGTGTCTCACAAAAAAACAGTCTAATCAGAATTTTGTAGAAGTCCTATATAGACAAGAGTTTGAATTACAATTGGCTGTGTGGCGTGGCTTTTGACCTTATGAGTCATGTGTTTGGCTTGAGCGGGATTGAAACAGTGTCTCCCAGCATTACCAGTCCTGTGCTCTACTTACTGAGCTTTGTACCGGTTAGTTGGTGGTGATCCCTATGTAACCATTCTTTGCTGTGGGCGACCGTCAGAATCCACATTACTTTGCGTACCGTTTAACCAGCAATCACACCACAGTTTCATGTTGTACAATCATAAAGCAACAGGTATATGATTTCAAGAGAATATAGGGATTTTCATTTAAGATTCATAATTCGTAAAACGACAATGGGTAACTGACATTCAGATTATGTATCATAATTCCCAATCTGTTCTCCACTATTGTCTCATTTCCAGCATCATAACAACAACATTAACATAAACTTAGGATCACTATTGGCCTGAGGTTGCATAGTTTCTTAGAATTCCTCTGTTATCTCCATTAAATGATGATCAAACTCACTTCAAATTATTAATTTTTCCATGGGCTATACTTTACATCTTTCCAACTACTTCATTTTGCTCTGACAGCTGATCAATCATTGAAATGGCTGACTGAGGGAGGTATATATGAGGAATTACTTAGCATTTAGTTGGTCCTGAAGGAACATCCCTTTAAGGATATATACTCTCTATCAAAACAGGAAAATGTAATTTTTCACAACATCCACAACCGGTGACTTGGAGACTTTCCTAACTTTAAGCCAAACGGTGTGTTATGAGTGGTCAAAGTTGTCACCCACAAATCTTATCTGGTTCTGCTTGGGACTAGTACCCTGGATGAAGCTAGTTTCAGGTCGCACATGGTAATTTTGCTTTTAATAAAATAAATGGTTTCTCTCTGACCTCTAACTCCCTTCATTTATCAGGTTTCGCAGACATTTGCAGAGTTTCTGGTGAGCCAATCTGCCTGGCATATTCTTCATCAAACTGAGCAGAACCTTTACTTTACAATGCTAGTGGCCATTCTTCAGCTGGATTCTACCATTTTGCTGCAGGTTTTCTCAGGTACTATGTTTTTTATTGTATGCTATTCTAGGATTTCAGTCATTCCTAGGACTGGAGCCCTGTTATCCCTACATAGTTTATTAACTATCATTCCCATCCTCAGCAGCCTGGATCAAAACTATGTTTCAATTTACTTGTTTCTTTCCTTTAAACTAAACTTATCCAAAGATGTCACATCCCCCCCCCCCAAAAAAAAATATGTATAAATATAAAATTATTCCTTACAAAATGCAAACAAAATAGACACCTTCTTTTCATGTACTTAATTCATCTCTCCTCTTTAAACTTGTGAGTTGATAAACCATTACAATTTTTCTTTGATGAAAACCCTGGTAGCATTTTAACATTGGGTCAAATATAACTGGATCATTCTGGACTCTTCATTTTTCTTATTTTGAAAGTGTTTTTTCTGTCTCTTTTTAGATAATTCTTCTTTGAAAGATAAAGTTCTCTATCCATCATCTGTCTCTCTGTTTCCAGTCGTTTTCTTCAGGTAAAGATGTAGAAATGGGACAATGTCGGGCTGCTGTTAGAGAGTAATATGTAGTATTAGTTCTTGAGTGATGACAATGATAGTCTCAACTTATTGTAAAGTAACTGGATGCCTGTCACCTATCAGATTTACTAACAAATTCAATCAAGTTATGTTCTGTAGGGTGAAGTTGTCCAAAAAGAGAGGGGGGGGGGGTAGTTAGCCCCAATCTGTATATGCAGATAGAACCCTATTATATATTAGTATGATGTTGCCTATAAAGTGTGTTTGTTAATGCTTGTTTATCGTTTATTCATGCATTGTGTTTGTTGTGACATAAATGCAACAAAGTTATTAGAGTAGTTTCCATTTTAAAGTGTTTGAAAACAGATGAAGGTAAATTGTTAACCAGTTCTTCAAATGTGATGCAATGTAGAATAATAATTTATAAAATTGAAAGATATAGCAGTATAGTTGATGTAGTGGATATGGTAGGAAGTGGATTAGCCTTTAACAAACTTTTTTTTAAGACTTGCTGTTTTATTGTTATCTGTTTTGCAGAATATTTGAAGAATATCATGAATCTGATTGGTTTAAGTGTCTACCTTCTGAGTCATTCCTTGCCACTGCCATCAAATGCCACATCAACCAGAAGAAACTTTATCTTGATTCAGAGCTGTTTCTTCTGCAATCACCAAGAGAAACATCACAAGCTGTTGAGGTGGGGGTATTTGTCTTTAAATTGTCATTGTCTAATTTATTATCGTTCTCATCTGTGAAAAAGTGAGAAACTTGAATCATAACTTTTACAAATGGTTTGTGGGATTGATTATGCATTGCCAAACCAAACACTTTTTTATCGTTATTTATGGTTTTTGTTTTTGTAGGTATATATCTCTGTGCGTGTACGTGTGTTATGTATGTATGAGTCTTTGTATGGTGGCCTATGTACGTACCCATTATGAACATGTGGGTGTGTGCATAGGTGTGTATGTATGTAAACAAGTACACCTTTATTAAACTTCATCCTTAGCTGAAGTAGTCTATGTTGACAAGCATTTTGGAGCATACTCTAAGCTGCATATTTTTTTTCTGGTGGTGAGGGGGGGTGGGGACTGGACCTCCATGCACATCATATAGTCACCTATAGTAATAGTTCCCTATTGGTAAAATTGTAGAATACTTTGGAGACTATAAAATATCCCTCTTTGCTATAATAATTTGAGAAGAGATATCTACGTTTCCTTTTTCAGCTTTTGTCAGTGGAATATCTGTCCAATTGCAATCACATGATGGAGACTATCATCAGCCAATCATCTCACCCAGCCATAGAAAGCTTGCCGGATAATCTGGTCAGGAAATGTTCATCTGAAGTACAGTCCTATATTAGAAGACACCAAACATCAATGTAGAAGTAGCTGTATTGAAAGATATAACACTGAAACCCCAAAGTCTTTCTGTAAAAGAAAAGTGGACAAACACTGGTTTTTCTTTGGAAACATAAAAGAAATGGCAGTCATGGTGATTCAAACTGTTTGTAATGACTCTTCAGGTGGGGCTGTTGGTAAACTGAATATTTATATGATTCAGTTTAAATGCTTTTGGTTCGGTATTTTCCAAAAGAATACAATTAGTAAAATTTACGGTTATTTCATTTCTAAATGTATTCCCTCCAAATGGTTTTCCCCGGAATTTTGTTGTATAGTTGGTGCATCCTGAAAACTGACATAATGGTGTTTTCTTTCCATTTTTGATGCATTAACAGGAACGTATAGAGTAAGAATGACACATGATATTAAACATGATGAAATTTGTTTCTTACAAAGAACAAAATACTTTTGTTTGAATGTTGTTGTGCTTTTGTTTTCTGTTTTTTCCCGAGTACATTCTTTAACTTCAGGTTGACAAAAAATAAACTGATAAAGGTTACACCATTAGTAATCATTATTGGTTCCTTCTATATATCTGCATATTATTCCAGAAAGTTGGATATGTTGCCATGAACCAACCATACATTAGAGGCATTGAGAATCAGATTCGGCCCCAGAGATGTCTATATTGCTCCCACTTGTTGGACTGTTTTACTTGAATAAATTATGATGTGACCTTAATATTCCATATATTCTCAGGCCCTTTGCATATTTTCTCTGCAGGCTGTAGTCCCTCCTGACACCCCCCTTTGCCCTCCCCTCATCAGCGTGATCACATATCTCGATGTGATGAGATTGTCTTTAGTTGGTGATATTTTGAAAACTTTGTGAATCAGTAGCTCATCTTGCTTGGCATGACCATGGTCTGACCCACAACCATCCAGATTCTGTACTTTGTGGATTTTAAAGTTCGGACATATAGGACTTAATTGTTTTCTCACCTCAGCCAAGATTGATAGTGAAGGAGTGAGAGCCACTGTGAAAGGTATACCCATCTCCAGAGTGGCACATGAAATATTGTGTGGTTGAAGGTATCATATGTTTTGGTTTGCATCATTCTTTCAGTTTCAATGTTTCAGTATATCACCTTGTAAGTTCAGAAAGATATGCAGACAACAACGAATGTTTCAATAACTTATCTTCTTTAAATTGCAATATTTTACGCAAGGTCCACGAAAGAAGCCAGAGTTGAAACTACAAGTGAATGTCACCAGCCATTTAATGAATAAACTTTTTCTGTCTCTAAAACTGATGTTTTTCAAGGTTAGCGAGTCAGGGAAAAGATTCATGCTTTCAATCCAAACCTTGGTCACAAGCTCATCGTTTCTGGAACGGACCAGTTGCTGGAGGATTACAAGAAACCAGACGAAGTGAAGATGTCTCCCTTGGTTGAATGAAGCACTAGCAGGAAATGTTGGTGGGTTCACCTTATGAATAGGAATCAGGGTTACACAATAGTGGCTGTGCTAGTTTTAAAGTTTATTTCCCAACTCATGGCAAAATTTTAAGTCCAAGTGATCATTAAAACAATGTTTACTTGCAGGTACTACTTTGGACAAATATCAATTATTGAACCTAAATGTCCATACTCTGCCATCCCTTGTGCTAGTCTGCATAAAGCCATGGTCCTTCCCCTGCTTGCTAAAATTAAGTGTTAAGGCAAATTTTTATAGACTTATTTGTTATTTCCATATCATTCTGAAAATGAAGACCTCTGAAATATGTGAAAGACACTATAATGTACATGTATGATACGTTTGAAATCAAACCAATAATCCTGCGGAAGGTTTAGTTGTCCTACATGTTTTTTTGTGTATGTTTTGTAGTTTTTAGGGATATTAATGGTGTCATCATAAATTAACCAACTGAAAAAAGATAACAAGTTTGATTATTGTCTTTAAGTACATTTCTGTTGTTCAACTGATAAGGATGTGAGCTCAATATAGTTGTCTCATCAATGGTTGTTCAAAATGAATCTTGCAACACCTCACAGTTTTTTTGTTTCTTTTTTTGCAACAGGTGGCTGGCTTCCTTCTACATTATATCTTGTCATATGGCCATTTACCCCATCAGAGCACAAGTCCTTACTCTGCAGAACCCAGCAAAGCCACGAGGAACATCCTGAACAGGAAATTTTTGTTTGGAGAAAATGGAACATTTCCCAATGGCAAAAGCCACAATCAAAGCCATGATTAACTGACCAGCGGACCAACGTCCCGCATTGGATGTTTGCATTGATCGTTTTCAAGGTTAGTTCACCTCTCTAAACCGTTAAAAGAACACCGAAAAATATATACTCATATGAGAATTGCTTTTACCTCTGCTAGAGATATCTTTATGAGAACACAGTCATAGCCAATAAAAATGATGGTTGTGTTTGAATGAGGAGGGAGGCAGTATTCTGGAAAATTTGGGTGTAATTTACATTTATTTTTTCATTCCAGATACAAATTAATATGGCTTCCCTTCAAGTTAACTAACTTATTTAGTACAGGTAGTCCCCATAAATTATTTTATTGTTTTATTCTCTTAGTATTTTAGAGTTATGGGTGATAGGCATTGTTTGTTTGATGTTTACATAAATATGTTAATTAAACACTAATTAATGGAAAAACAACGCTCAATGAAGCTAAACATGTGGGCTGAGGTTGTTTACCGATTTATTTCGCACATATGGAGTGATTGAACCACGATGAAAACTATAAAAATATAATATCAAAACTAACATCATATACAAACATTGGGCAAAACCTGAATTCACACATATCAATCATAAAATATTACTGAATAAGATTTCCCATTAAAAATATTGCACAAAAGGAAGAAACATTTAACAATTTTTTAAAATGAAACACACTAAAATCGGAGAGTAAAATCAACAACAATTACAGCCTTAACAACGCTCAACTTTACGATCGTTGCCGGGCAAAACTACCAGCACAACAAACAGTGACATACAGGGGCACTCAGGGTTTATGGCTTCTTTCTGAAGAATGTACAGAATACCAACAAAATAATAACCTCGGGAGAAATACTCTTCAGAGACAATACTTTAACTTAAGATACCCTTACAAACAAGCAAAACAACAAATACACTTAAAGGCAATAAAGATAACAGGCACAAGCATATCTAGCAAAAGCACATTAAATGCAAATCTGTAAACTATGATGATAAACAAGTAAACAATAGTGATACCTAACCCTTCAAAGCCTCTATAAAACATACAGAGTACTTACATACTACTTAGGACTTTGCAACCACAACACAATCAACACCACTCCAAACCAGGAGAGGAATGAAGCATGCAACTCACACAGTACATACAAAGCAGAGAGGCAGGTGTTATAGGCCACATCCAAAAGTTAAACACCATTGGACAAGATATACAGTGAACTTTACCCGACTTCAACGGAAATTTCCCTTGCATGCACGCTGAGGATAACATATTGGCAACATGAATACGCCATATTCAAGTATACAAATGCTTACTTCAGAACAGGCGAATTTAACAAAATACTGCCCAAACCCCTCAATAACATGAAAAAATTGGGCTACATAAGCTGTGAATCGTTCACTTAGGCAAATTTGCCATTAGTTGTAGAGTCATACGCCACAAGCCCAAAGTACCCTCTTGACCAACTGTGTTGTCTTAATAACCCAAATATCCATTAACACCAACTCGACATCAACAGGGGCAATATTATACTATGTACATCTTTAACAATAGACTCAGCACTACTGTAGGTTGTCTCCCTGACATTATACACATGTGTTTACTGCCAAGCGTAGACTCTTTCAAATGGCCACCTACCCTGAGAAGCCCGTCACCATCCAGAAACAGAGTAAAGGCATTAAGGGAACTAGATGCTCTGACAGCCTTACCATGACTCAGCCTTTCCAACTAGTGAATGAAAACTAGTGGACTGACTCTTACAGATGAGAATATCTTTATCACAACAAACTTCTTGGACAGATAATCTGCCCAAATGATTGTCTCCTTTAACAGTTTTGTTTCCAGTATCTTCTCTACTGTATCTAATTCATATCATCCTAATGCCAAGAAAGGTGGCATTCCCTCCCCTCATCACTAAAAAGAAGATGTACTACCCCTGTTAGATATTTTAATAAGTTTCTATATCATATCATGTTTTACATGACAAATGGACTCTTTTGATCATGCACTTGCAAAGTACTTAAGCACACACCTCAAGACAAATCAAGTAGAACCTAAAGGTATCATGACAATCAGGAGGATCAAATTAATTTGGAAAGTTGCAAATACAATAACAACATTTGGTCATCACTCTCTGTGATCCAAAAATCAGGAGCTGAATTGAATTCATGGTGATAATTTAAAAGGTTAGTTGTGATTGCAAATGCTATGTCTCCCAAATACTATGGAGTTTGGAAATGTGAGGATTGTTAAGACAAACGAAACACTGCAGCAGAAATGTGAACTCTACAAAATGGTACTTCAAGTCAATTGTGTCCATATAGCTGTCTTAAATTAAATCCTAATTACCCACAGGAGTGGCTACAGTTCTATTCAATATATACTTCTGACTTCAGACACCTGCACTCTGTTGTCAAGTTTCTTATTTATTTTGTCGCTGTTAGATAATGCTCAGAAGTCCTCATACTTCCTGAGCATTAGGATTTCCAAGGACCAATGTTTAGCAAGAAACTTAACAAGAACCCTTAGTGTTTGATTCCTCTTACATCTGTTTTAAAGGAGTGGTACATCCCCTAACGAATGAGTTCGCACTGTGATGTTTACTTTTGTTTTGTAAGACCTAATATCATCAGCAGTTGATATGCACATCCCTTCTGAGAGTGAAGACAGTAACACACCAGTAACACAGGACAGTAACACAGAAGACAGTTACACATCCAGTTTCAAAATGGTAAGAAAGCCTTTACACTCAGTTACAGGATCATTATCCTGGATGTGCAGTAATTACTAAGGAAGACATATAGTAAGATTTTATGTATTATGTTCCAAAGCTTCCTTTATGGAATAAACATGGAATGTTTTTATAATTCAAATTATTGGAAATAAAGGCTCCAGTATGGAATCAAAAATGCTTGCTTTTAAAAGTTTAAAGTTCATGCAGTGTACATTTAGATAGAGAAGAGACCCCCAATAGCTCAATTATCACTTCTGGCTACTTTTGCTTTCACTTATTATTCTTTCAGAATTGTAGGAATACCTGTGCTTCCGAATTTGGGTTTGAGACTATCACGTTGTTAATATCAAGAGTTAGTTTGTTGCAATTAAACATGCTGTAGCATTTTTCAGTGCCATGCTTTTGGGTGTCTGTGTGTATGCTTTCAATGAAATATAAAAGTAGTAATGTAGGGTGATGTTGTTTCTGTATGGACCCAATATAAATAATATTATAAGCTAGCCGTGAATATCAATGTGACTTCCTTTTCAGAAACTAAATGGAGCCAATGTGTTCGATGTTGACCACAGTAAACTGTACGTTAGCGAAAAAATCAAACAGAAATGATGGATGCTATCAATACAACACAACCATTGAGCGAGAGATTGATAGAAAGCTGAAAGAAAGTAAATTTGTTGGGATCATTGTGGATGAGAGCACAGACGTCGCAATAAACAAGAAATTAACAGTCTATGCAAGAATTGCATTAAGAGGCATCCCGGAAGTTGTTTATGTTGACTGTGTGGACATAGAGGATGGCCGGGCTGTAACAATTGTTAAAGCTTTGGAGAAGTTATGGGAACAGAAGGACATGGAACTATCAAATATTGTGTCATTAAGCAGTGATGGGGCTAGTGTCATGACAGGCTGTCAGAATGGTGTTGGGGCGATATTGAAGCGACTGTACAACTGTATCGGTATCGGTTATCGGAAAACGAAGAAGATTGTGAGATGGAGATGCAGGTCCAGAAGATGAATTTATAGAATTTAAACAATGGACTACTACTGGCAGGGCAGAGCTTTTAACAATAAATATGTCTGTAGGTGAATTTATTGAATCACTTAACAATAAATATGTCTGTAGGTGAATTTATTGAATCACTAATAGGTAAACTTGATCGACTCACTAAACATTCCTTCATTGCAACGGCACAATCGAGATACTTAAAGATATGCAAAGAGGATTTGAAAAATGATGAAGCAGTTGTACTTCTGGATTTTGCAGAAAATTACAAATTTATCATACAGGATGAAGTCCAATCATATCATTGGAATCAGCAATCTTGCAGCCTTCACCCAGTGGTCATTTACTATAAACAAAATGATAAACTAACAGATGATTCTGTCTGCTTTATTTCTGATGACCTTAATCATGATGTTGACTTTGATCATGAAGTTTTGAATGGGACAGTAAAACACATAATGGAAAATATAAGTGACAAAATTACAAAAATTACAAAAATTAAATATTTTAGTGATGGGTGTGCAGGACAATATAAAAACTGTAAAAATTTCACTAATTTATGCTTTCATGAAAAGGATTTCAATTTAACTTGTGAGTGGACATTTTTTGCAACCAGCCATGGGAAATCTCCCTGTGATGGCCTTGGTGGAACAATAAAACGGCTGACAGCTAGAGCAAGCCTGCAAAGACCCATGCAAAACCAAATTCTTACTGCTAAAGATGTTCATGACTTTTGCTGATCTTGTTACTTCCTGGGACTTTAATTAATACCACCCTACTGTAAATGGTGCACGTCTATCTGAATACAATGAAGAGACACAAGAACATGCCCATTATGTGAAAGCTCCACGTTTGTGCTTTGAAGTGAAAGATCTAGCAATTGCTGAAAGAGCAAGATACATTAAAGAAGATAGCAGAGATAAGGCTGCAGAAGTGGATGACTTTTTGAAATTAAAAGATGGTGAGTGGAGGGCAAAGATTACAGTGCTCAGGAGCTTTGGGTCAACGAGAACAATCATCGAAGAAGCAGAAAATGCTCCTTTTCACCTCAGATTGTGTGAAGTTAAATTCCTACATGAAGAGACAGACGTAAAAAACAAAATTAAAATCAATGGCATGAATGTAGACTCCTACAAGAACTTAGCAAAGGTACCAATGATAAAATCATCCTTTTAATAGAAGATGTTCGAGGGAAGTTGAAATGATTACTATTGAGGATCCAGTTCAAGATTAAATCCTACGATCTATGACCACTGCTGAGAAGATTGCTATTGCCCGCCTCACAGTAATTATGGTACTTAGAGGAAAAAGGGGACGAGGGGTCCCTGTGCTGTTGACACTGTCAATGCAGGAGAGCATCGACATACTTATCAGTTTCCACAGACAGAGTACAGTCCTCCCCAACTACATCTTCACAAGGATTACAAATTCTGCGACTACACCTTTGAGGGAGTATGACTGCATGACAGAGCTGGCATTAAGTTGCTGGAACAATTTCAAGTCAAACTCACAAGAAAGGTCATTCAAGTTCCACCAGTCATAACTCCGCTGGAAGGAAATACAACAAATGGACCCAGGAGTAAGAGGAATTTTTCTTTCCTCAAAGAAATATCAAGCAACATATGAAGAGGAAGTCAACTCCAAGGAAGCTTGGAGGCACAGCTCATCATCAAAAACAGCAAAGGTATACTGTCTGGCAAGTCATGGAAGGAAATCAAAGACAAAATGCATCTCAATATTACCCAACAGGAGCTGAGGAATATGAGGGAGAATGCAAAAGAACAAAGGAAGACTGGAAGGGTCGAAGAAAAGAACAAAATGAAGCAGTCACAGCTGGTCGTGTATGGATATATTTTGGATCATATAATGATCGCTGTTTATTCAATTCTGAAAAGAAAAGGGAAAAAAGGAACAAATTTAAGTAAGTAATCTTAATAAATTGTGTCCAACAAAACTCTTCCAGACTTCAGTCGATTTTTCTTGAATCAACATTGATTCAGCATATCGCTTTAAACCCCCCTGAATTTAGCATAAACATTCAACGACTATACGAAATACAGTTATGCGATGGCGTGTTCACCATACCATCAGAGACCTTCCCAGAAACAGAGCCAGAAGTAAACTTGGTCGAGAAGAGTTACAGTTTATTGATCAACTCATATCTGAAGATCGTGAGATCACCTCTGTCTGTATCAAGAAAAGGATAGAAGAAGAACTTGGATTGGCAGTCACATCGAGTGCAATTAGAAGAGTCCGCAGACAGAAACTTCAGTGGGTTTGCTCAAGGCCCCGTTATGCTCAACTGATACGACGGAAGAACCAAACCGCCCGACTGGAGTATGCCATAAGATGCATCGAAACGAAGGATCTTTTCTTGAACGACATCTTCACAGATGAATGTTCCGTAGAAATAGATCATACGGCGAAGATACAGTTCCGGAGAAGAGGGGAGTTGCCGAGACTTATCGGGAAGCCAAAACACCCAACGAAGGTGCACGTGTGGGCTGGGATTTCCTTAAGAGGTGCTACAGATATCATCATCTTTGATGGGATAATGAACAGCGAGTTCTATTGCAATCATCTTTTGCAGCATGGCCTACTTCCATTTGCTAGAGTCGCCTTTCCAGATGGTAATTACCGTTTTATCCAGGACAACGACCCAAAGCACACCAGCCGCTTCACCAAGGCCTTCATGGCCGCCAACAACATCCCTTGGTGGCAAACCCCTCCCGAAAGCCCAGACCTAAATCCGATAGAGATGGTGTGCCATGAGATGAAGCACTGCTTGCGGGTGGAGAAAAAGCCTTTCAACTTAGAAGATTTGAAGCGGATGATTGCGGAGTTCTGGCATGAACGTATTACACCAGAGAAGTGCCAGAGATACATTGCACATATACAGAAAGTCCTGCCGAAGGTGTTGGAGTTTGAGGGCAAGGCTACTGGACATTAGTGGGAGTGTCGAATTTCAACGGCTCTTTTAAGAGCCACCAAATATTCCAGAAAGAGCGTTCATCTTCTCCTTTAAACATGCAAATTGTCTGTTTTCATTCCTATATAAGAATATTTTATTTAATATTATTAGGATGCCTTGTCCCTGTTAAGTTTGAGATTTGCCCGATGTAAAAATATTCCCTTTTATCGGCCATTTTTAGTTCTGGATTAATTCACGGTGAAAATGCTGAACGAAGATGATTAAGTCTTGGTTTGGTCAGCAGATGTTTTTTCTCTTCACCTTTAATTTATAAGATATTGACAAGAGAAAACAAATCATTCAGGTTGTAAAAGAAGACGCGAGGAATGGAAATATCTTTGTTTCCAGTGATTATGTATCATTAATTGGTCTCGGTACTACACCAATTTTATTGGATTGTAACCATTAATCGACATTGTACTCGGAAAGGTAATTTTTCTTCTGTTCATTTTCACAACAAAAGTTGCAGTTTAAGTACTCAAAATATCTGGCTATAAATAAAAAATATCACTATTTTATATAAAAGTTGGTACAGTACATGCTGCGCTATACAAACAACTTGGGATATGCCGTTTACTCGTTAATTTAGGTATGTCAGTGCAGAAGTCCATCGTGGAATATTTCGATTTAATCCTTTCATGAATGGTCGTTCCGTATCGTGAAAGGTTATTGTCGGGCTACTACACCTGTAGGAATATTACTTTGTAGTTTAATGAATTTTAATCGTCCTACAGTATCCTAAATAATGGTCGGTAATAGTCGGGAGAGTCGAGTGGTGTGAACCCCAACGTAACAACACTGTACCTACATCATACTGTACTTTAAGATATGCTTCGACTAGTGTGTTGTATACTTTGAACACACGTTATATAAAAAAACGACTGTTTTAATTCATAAAGGCCTATTCAACGATTTTGCGCGATTTTGTACGTTGTAAAACTGACCGCAAAAACCGCAAATAATTGTGCGAATTTCGTACAAAACTTTTCGTCCGAATTTTTCAACAATTTTTTTAAATCGCGCAAAATCGCATAATTTCGAATAACGTCGAATAAAATCGTACAAAATTGCAGAATATCATTTCTTCGAAATTGTACGATCGTGAAGCGATCACAGTACTGTAACTAAATGGGCATTTACTGTAATTCATGAAATAGGGGTTTGTTTTCAATGCTGTTATTTCTTACTTCTAATTTATTCATTATTATACCATATTTCCATCTTTATTCAAGAATCTATTGTGCTATCTTGTGACTGATGATGCAATTGTATACCCAGAGGATGGCACACCTGTCGATGCAGACGATGACCAAACAGCTTAAGTCAATGATACTGTAGAGAGTAAACAGCCATTTGTCTTCACGACACTTGGAGGAACAACTCCAAAATGGGACAAATACTCCTACTGCCTATTTTGTAAAGTAAAACAAACAAAGTTCTTGCATTACTGTTGAAATGCCCACCCCCAAGAAAATAAAGTAGCAAGAGCAATTCAGTTCGAAGAATGTAACCAAAGGCAAGAGGCTGATAAAATTTGGACTAAAATCAGAATTCTTGGTTATCAAAAACCATAATAAGGAAGTGCATCAAGGTCAATGTTATGACCTTATTGTTAAAAAGAGGCCCAAATATGGAAGTTCTGTCAGCAATATGAGGTACGTTCTATGTTCAGATTGTTATGGTAATTACTTATTACCACATCAAAATGCTCTGGTTTCACAGAAATTGTCAGCTACAGTCTGATAACACCCAAAAGTCATCCACACATGTGTGAAGGAGGGAAGGGCACTTCTACCCTCTAAAGGAAATATTTCTGGACCATTTAAAACAGTTATGGACATTATGGTTCCTGATGAGATCATATTGATTGCCAATACAAACATTGACATTTTGGACGTGGGCCAAAAGGAATTTGACAAAAGTAATTCTTCTAAGAGAGGAGAAAGATTGCCAAACTGTTCAAAGTCACAGGAGATTGGCATAACAAAGTAAGTGCAGCAGCTGATCTTGTTACACTCTGGGCCTTGAATACTACCTTGAATGGTGCACATTGTCTATCTGGAAACAACGAAGAGACACAAGAACATGCCCATTATGTGAATGCTCCACATTTGTGCTTTGCAGTAAAGGATCTAGCAATTGCTGAAAGAGTAAGATACATTAAAGAATGTAGCAGAGAGATAAGGCTGCAGAGGTGGATGAATTTTTAAAATTAAAAGAATTGTCAGCAATGTTGAGGTTCAGGCAAATGCAGAGAAGTACAGACTAGTTGATAGGTTCTTGTGATCAAACACTATAGCAGGAACACGATCTCATCACAGTTTTATACCAATTGATGATAGAAAGATGGAGATGCGGCGACTCTCCAATGACCACCACTGCAACACTGTGCCCATTAGAGACCATGCAGATGAGAGAGAATCCAATTCAAATATTCCACCTCAGGCTGACCTGAAAGAGTACCAACCCGGGCGTTACGTCATCGCATGCATGTACGACAATGAGTGGTACATTGGTACCATAGTGGAACGTTAAGAGGAAGAAAATGATGTCTTTGTGAAGTTCATGAAACATACTAAGCACTCCAATGCACTCTCTTGGCCACAAAATACCCACATTGAGTGTTGGATACCATTCCAAGATATCATTTGTGTCATCGGTGCTCCAGAGCTACAGGGACATGGTGGCCGTCAGTACACTCTTCCTAATGTAGACTTAAAGACCATTCAAGCCAAACTGCAAGCATTCATTAAGTAAAACAAATTGAAGTGTGCTAACTTGTATATGAACATCCATGTGTGGTAAATATTGTAAGGACATTGAAGCATTTGAATGACATTCCTTATAGTCCCAGGACAGGCCTCATGAGAGTTGTGACGGTACCAATGATATAAATATGCAATGTGCATGAAGCGTTAATGATGTGATTATATGTCATTAACTTTACCTAAAACAATTTGTTATGTTACTTTTTGATTCAGCTGACTGAAACAATGATACAGTGATCATATCACCAGAGGTTGATATTCACATCCCTTCCGAAAGTGAAGACAGTAACATCAGTAACACAAGACAGTAACACAGAAGACAGTAACACATCCAGTTTCAATTTATTTGGAGAAGAGAATGTGGATAGTGATTCATCAGAATATGACAATGACGGATTGACGGTCCTTTGGTAAGAAAGCCTTTCCACTCGGTTACAGTAACATTATCCTGGATGTACAGTTCTGTCCATTACTAAGGAGGATTGTAAGATTGATGTATTATGTTCCAAAGCTTTATTTTGTGACTGATGATGCAATTGTATACCCAGAGGATGGCACACCTGTCGATGCAGACGATGACCAAACAGCTTAAGTCAATGATACTGTAGAGAGTAAACAGCCATTTGTCTTCACGACACTTGGAGGGACAGCCCGAAAATGGGACAAATACTCCTACCTATTTTGTGAAGTAAGACA
>KN883117.1:51436-77195 GCA_000934455.1 Apostichopus parvimensis | reverse complement strand
CCTGAGCATGAGGATTTCCAAAGACCAAAGGTTAGTGAGAAAATAACAAGAACCCAGTGTTTGGTTTCCCTTACAAACATTTGCAGAGTCCTTAAATTTGTTAAAGTGTTTTAAATTGATCAAATGTGGTGGTATTGCCTATCAACATTTATAGCTACCTTTACAATTGTAGCTCACTTTGCTCTAGCACTCTTTATGTCATCGGAGGAAAACTTTTTCTTTTATTTTTGTCACGTAAGTCATAGCCTGAGTGAGGCATTTCTAACATAATCTGTATTACCAATAACAGAGAAAATTTGTTAAACTGTTCCTCACTATTATACACAAAGAGAGACAACTAATAATAACCCTTTCTAATTTTTTCATGACCACTAGGTTTGGAATGGCCCTACCGTGGAGAGGAGGCAGCCATTTGTCCCATATTGCAAGAAGGAACCACCTTAGAAATATAATAAGTAACTGTAACTACAATGTCAAAGTGTTACATCCCACCCGCACTAGCATTAAAGTAGCTTAAGAAATTCATTCTCAATAATCACCCCAAAAATTGTTAAGAGACAAAGAAAGGAATGCTTTTACAGCATTGTGTAAGTATTCACTGAATCAAACTTAAAGAAGCCATAGATTTCCATTTTGAAGAATGTAGCCAAAGGCAAGGAGGCTAACAACAGTCTGACCAAAATTAGAAGAATAGTGCACCATGGTCAAAGTGTTAATCATGCTGATGTAATGTAAATGTGAGGTAAATGTGATAAGCACTCTTACCCTTTATTTGAAGGTAGTGAAAGCTAGAAAAAGTCCTTTCACGCATTGCCTAAATAACAAACGTATTCAGTTAAAATTATTTTATGTCATATTTTGCAGCTTACAAAGTATCTATAGCAATTTTTTTGGAGATGCAACCAACAACAAAAGGCTGACAAAACATGTCAACATGAATCAACATTAACAAGTGCATCAAGATTGATGTTACGAGCTTTTATTGTGTGAATCCGAGCTTTATTTAAGTGATCTGTCTGCACTAATTAATATTTTTCATATCCTGATTATTATGTCACTCAAAATTTGCATTAAACATTCTACTTATTATAAAGTCAATTTAAAAAAAATGGAAACTGATTTGTCAAAAAAAGTCAACAAAATGGCAGAGTTTCCCAATTAGCCCCCCCCCCCCCCATTTGTAACCCACACTTTAATGCAAATCTTGCCCCTGAAAATATATTGGGGATAAAGCAACGAACAGTTCTCTCTGACGAGTCCGGTCTTGTACTTATATTTCACAATCACAGAAAAAATGTTGTCTCAATGTCATGCTTCACAAACATTTCAGAATACAGGAAGGAAGGTAAGAGATACTGGTATCCCCCTGAGGCCTAATTACAAAATGTTATTTATGTAAATGGAATCTTAAAGGCACAGTGATTATGAATACCTAAATAGTAAATACAATGTTAACTGCCGGCAGTTGGTAAGTTTGTCATGCTATAGTCATCAATAGTAGACCACATGTCCCCTAAGAACCCAACTTGAGAAAATTCACACACAGCTGGTATCGCCTCATGCCTGCTATAAACCATACCTCTGTGGCCAAGAGTACCTCAGGAGATAATCTGCACCTCTAAGCTCATCTGAGGGAAAAATTCTTCTGGACCCTTCAAGCTTAACTGGCCGGGGAAACCTGTACTTTTCACTTCTAGATAATCTCCAGTGACGGCTAGTATTCGTCTGAAAAAAACCTGCATCTCTGGTAGAATCTGGAGATTCTGTATCTCTGACAGAAATCTGAAGTATCTTGATAGTCTGGAGGTTCTGTAGAGTAACATGCCAGGTGTCAAGTAACAATCAATATGAAAACAATATGCTCAATATTAGGTAATCTTGCACTAGTCCCAGAATTTCAATATCAGCAACATCTGTAATGCTTACCTACTCTATAATGAATAAAATATAACCACTACCATAAAATGGACAACAATTCAACTAGATTAACAAGTCTGGTTTCTATAGCAACCATATCCTGTCCTTACTTAAGCATGGTATAATGTACAGTATTTGTCACCTCCTCTTAGTAAGTGAAAACACTTGTAAGAACCTCAGTCAAATGTTGCAGGCAATAAACAAGAATACAAGATCAAAACCAGAGAGAAAACCCTTCCAGCAGTTACTTGCCTTCAAATACATTACATAACCAGTAGCATAAGAGCAGTTTGCAAGCTAACCCTGGCTGAAGCTCATATATACTGAAGTATTAACTTTAACAGTCAGAGCTTACAGTACATGGTAACATATGGCATTTGTCACCAGGCAGGGCAAGCAGTCTAGAGACTTGTTACTGGTCCCATCCATCTGCAACTACACGAACCAGAATGCAAAATGCATTGTGGTTTCGATGATGTAACATGAGCAGTTTTCTTCATGAACTTGACGTTAATGTTTAGTGATGGTGTACAACATACTTGCAGATGATCTTGATCTTAGCAATACAGTGAAAAGCAGTTTGATGTGACAAAAAATATATAAACAATGACACAGGCTGTCCTGAAATGACCATGCTTCTTGTACTAAATGTGATACATACATCAACATACTAAATATGACATCTGTCCGTGTTGAAATATTGTGTAAACCACGGTTTTCACAATTTGACCCCTGGTGAACTCAAACGACCATTGACCACTGCCCACAACATTAGGCTTGTTGTACTCAATGTGGTACAATTTCATACCAAATATGCGATCTGAGCTTCCTTTGCTATATTATGTTTAGGAAGGTGACGTGTTACAGCATGTAGAGACACAGGTAGGAGGGGAGTGAAATAAATGTTTGGCATCAAATTTGTTGACTTCAAGTGACCTTTGACCACCACCAAAAGCAATAATAGGCTCCTTAAATTTGATATGGTACATTTACAAACCAAATATGACATCTGTCCAAGGTTTCCTTCTTGCATGTTTACAAGACTTTCACAATTTGACCTGTTGTCCCCAAATGACCTCTGATTTCACCTCCACCAAAATCAACAGGCTTATTTTTCTTAATGTTATACACTTTCATACCAAGTATGAGATCTGCCCAAGCTTCCAATATTGAGATATCATGTAAATTACAAGGTTTTTACAAGTTTACCTCTGATGACCCCAAATGACATTTGACCTCCACAGAGAACAATTTGCTTCTAGTACTAAATGTAGTACTTCTACACACCAAAAGTTAAACTGGTACAATCTCCCTTCTTGAGATATCGTGTTAACAACCCGGGCGTCACAAACGTACACAAACAAACACATGCCGTCATGAATGCAAAGATTATGATAATCATCGAAACCAAAAAGGGAACTACTTGTGGCAGGAAGATTACACAAAGTTTAACCCTTCCCGGCAAGTGCTATGCAATTGATACTTCCCATGCAGGGGAGCTCGTGTGATTATCCACTTTTTGGGCATTTTGCTTGTAAAGGAAAATGATGGGTGACTGTTCAAGAGTGGCTGAGCCTGAGTGCATGGTCTTTTAATATGTTTGTGAGTAATTGTGACAAAACACTAACAAGCAATAGCTGCAGTCAATTAAGATAGGGCTATTTAAACATGATGTCACAGAACATTGAATAGCACATTGGAGAAGTGATGGCATTATCTGGGCTGTTACTGTTAATATCATAACATAGTTGAACACCCACCAAAGTAGGTTTCTTTCAAGAAATATTGTGTAAGGTTTCAAGACATGACTTCTGCTGACCTAAAATAAACTTTGACCTCCAGATGAGTACAAAAAAATTGTACGCAATATTACACCAATTAACCATGCAAATATGAGCTTCTTTGATCCTGGGTTTCAAGATTTTCATGTTCTGACCTTGACAGGCTTGACATGCTGACTCCATATGACCTTTGACCTAAACCAGAACCAATAGGATTCTTGTACTAAATACTGGGAAGCCACATGCCAAATATGATATCTGCTGTAAGTACATCTCAAGATATCCTGTTTACAAGCAAGGGCATCACATACACTCTCACACTCTTACACGCACACGCCAACTTGACTGCCAATAGGTTACTTGCCTGCCTTGGGCAAGTAACCAAAAATAAACTCATGGAGCTCTAGTCAAGTATAAGAATATTTAGGTAGCATACGCCCATTAAAAGCCCCATTAACTTACACACTAAATCACAAAAGTAATGTGGTCTCTAAGTCTAGATAGAAGTTTTCACTAGCTAAACGCTACCCATTACCGGATAGCTGACAAATTGGCCTTTCATGGCACCATCAATTTTCCGTATCATGACCGTGTAGATTTTTTGCTATCCGAGCCGGAATTTTTCGTCACTTGTAAACAAACCTCTTCACTCAGTGGTAAACAAATTTCCTAAGCTGCTCCTGGGAGGCCTAAAGGGGTCTAAAATTGCCTCAATTGACGCAATTTTCTCACCACATGTACTTCCATTCATGCTCTTCAACATACAAGCCACAATAAACTAGATTATGATTGATAACAGGTCACAAAAGATGTTCTCCTGCTGCTTTTTGGCACTTTTCCTGAAGGAGAACAATCGAGCGGATTGATATAGACTCTAATAGGAGTATGCCACCTTGACGGTTGACCCTTGCCAAATATTTCATTGTTGGGGGGGGGGGGCTACCAGTGATAAGCTCTCCATAACAGAGAGCATTTTACCATTATCTTCACCTTCCCTTACCCTATTTACATATTCTTGTATATTTACAATCTCTTAGCTAGTATAGGTAGCATAAACAGGAAGTTCTTACATCACACCTCCCAGAAAGATTACTAGTTCAGTTGGCTTATAAGCCTTCAATATACTCTTCCAACTTCTTAGTTCCAGGAGATCACCCACACACCCCCAGTGTGACTTTCTACAACAGAAACCCTACACTTGCTTGTGCACCTGATATCAGATCTCTACCAATTAAGTAACCTTCAGTATGATGTGTGGTCATTTTCTCAGTAGCTTAACTACTGTTTATGTACTTAATGTAAATATGTGGACAGAGTAACTTCCTGTCCCATCCTCTGTAATCCATTGTCAAAGTATAAGATGTAACTTTAACCTATTATATTCAGTGTGATTCAACCTGTAGAAGCCGTGCTAAGCATAGTACTCTCAAGCTTACTTTCCCCTGACACACTCATTGTATTCAGTAGATATCTAGCCAGTTGGAGATCCAATACCCTGTTCAATTCAACTACTTGTTCATGTCCTTATTTCTTGGTCACATACCGCAGTGGCAACTATATTAACATATAAAACTGATTAATTAATTAGGGAAAGAACTGCCTTACCGTTTGGGCGCCTCCAACAAAACAAGGTTTTGTTGACAAACATAGTTCAGTGTAAAAGATGTTGACTGTTTCCTGGTACTGATTCCCTCCTAGTGGTAGTTCTGGCTTGGGTTTCTGACACCGCACAGCGTGTTAATAAGAAAATGCTCCCATCTGGTGAAAAGGAATAATTAGATAGTTTGGCGACAGTCCTTTACATAAAATCACAAATAATGAAATGGTATTTGGCGAAAGTTCCTTTACCTAGAACACTTCTGGTTTCCTCCAAATATTATGATAGACAGCAGTGCGAGAGTTTTGTCAAAGGTGGTATAAATATTAAATACAGATAATGGTGAAGCTGGCCTCCAGAAAAAGTTCTTTACTTAGTTTATAGGTGACTATAGCCGCAAGCTAGACTATTTTGCTGTGCATAATACACACATAAAACTTTCCACACAGTAAAAGAATTGATTAATTTCCAAACTACAAGTCTTCACTGCTTGGCAGGTAGAAATGCTCTGCTTTGGCATTTAACAGGTTTAATAACAGGAAGTACCACCTGGGAGGACTAAAATAGATGTACAGGGTAGCAACCAATCTGACCAATCAGGAGATGGCAACATCCTGTTTAAACTTATAAGCTCTTGCCACTGGTCAACTGGCGCTGCTATTACATAATATGTTAACACATACTGTATATGCAGTAGCAAGGGAACTTGTTGCCAGGGCTGGTGACAAATCTAATAAACACAAGAGGAAACAGTGGAGGGCTTGTTTTAGCACCAGAGTACAAATGAAACAAAAGGTGCCTTATTCACCACACCTGCTATGTGAGATCAGGGAGTTGTTATGGAACAACTCCCTGGTGAGATAATTTTAATTAGAAACAGCTGTGTCTATAATTTACATCAAGGCATTGAATTATCATGTTATTTATCATGACTGCCAAATGTTGTATATTATTCATAGGTCTGATTTGTAAATGGTTATCATCACAACTGCAATAAACAACTTCTCTTCATTTACTAGTTGTGGAGAGGGTGAAGTACACTCACTTGTAAACCATTAGTTCCCTGTGCATAAATGTGAAAGTAGCAGGAGTTCAAAAATAAAGATTAAAACACAATTTCCACACAGCAGAAGTTTCTTTTGAATAGATATGATAGAAGGCTCAAACATCCAGAAATTAAAAGTCCACATTTTGCAAAATAATACTGTCAATTGTTTTTATTAATGTGTATCTGAAAGCCGATTCTATCACCCATGAAAATTGCTAAAGTGACATTTTTTGCGAAAGCTGGCTTCTCCTCCTGGAACCCATTGTGGGCCTACTCAGCCCCTGGCCCCCAGCATAATCGATGCTAGCTCAGTTTGCAATGTGGGGCCCCTGTCCTTAGTTTGTTTAATGCCGAGGAGGGGAATAGAAGCTAGGGGACCCTCTGGTCAGAACTCTGTATCCCTACCCCTCATGCCATGCATACGTATACAAAGTTGGAAATATCATATATATTGCAAAAATCCATGAGAGGCATGAACCTGACTACTGATCCTCCGCTGAGGCGCTGATACCAAACAAATTTTGAGCTCTAACAAGTCCTCCTAAATTACCATCCCAATGAAAAAGCTTTGTTGACAGTGAACCTGTTTAAACACTTCACATTAATTCAAAACCTATTTATCTTTCCATGCTCTTTGCCCTGACTCATGAACCATCTATAGATATAAAAAATATAAACTGAACTTCTGTTCTGATCCAGTATCTTAAGTAAAAGGATAAACTGCGAAGCCAGCAGCTTCTTGACTATAAACAGGAAATGGAGCCTATTTACATGTAATTGCCAATGATGTCATAGTGTGGTCATTTTATAATTTATAGCATAAAGCAGCATTTTGCGTCCTTTTCTAGGATTTTTCTCAACCTCACTGATTCCACTATGCCATAACGACATACATAACTAGCTTATCTATTCAAATCTTACTTTGAAATGGTGGCATAATAGTCGAAAAATTGACAACTTTCAACTTTGTTTTTGTCAAAGATATTTTCCGTTGGGATCCAAAGAAACCTCGCCCATAATATGAATATTTAAAGGCTACGAACGTCATTGACCAATATGTAATACAACGCCATGCTTGATTAGTGTAGATTGTCTATGGCATTTGTACCAGGGAGCTGTTAGAGTACCAGCTCGCTGGTTGTTCCAAGTTACCAACTCGGCGTTTTGAAGCTATTTTTAGCAACGGCTCATAACTAAACCTGCATCTCTGATTGGTTGAATTCAAACTAGTGGGTTGGGGTTATGCGTTTAATATTAAATGTGTAATTTGTTGGAGGACACTTTTCTCATTATCTGCAAATGTCCTTAATTACTCGCCAATCAACGCTATTGGCAGGGAAAAAATTGGCTGATATCTTAGTTTGCTGCTTTGTGATTGATTTGTAAAAAACTCGATGGACTTGTCCAAAATGTGGAAAACGGCGACAAAACACAAACTTCTGCTTTATCATCTGTATACTAGAAAGGTAAATATGTGGACAGAGTAACTTCCTGTCCCATCCTCTGTAATCCATTGCACTCAAGAGTATATAACATGTAACTTTCACCAATGGTATTCACTTTTCAGTGTGATTAGCCTGTAGGAGCCATGCTTAGCATGGTTCTCTCAAGCTTACTTTTCCCTGACCACACTGATTGTATTCAGTAGACATCTAGCCAGTTGAAGATCTAATTAATTATATAAGTGTTTTACTCAACTACTTGTTCATGTCTTTATTTCTTGGTCACATACCACTGGCACTGTGACAATATAATTCATTCAAATAGCTATGGTACAGAGATATTTCTTTTTCTTTCATAGAATCTAAATATGTACTTGGAAGAATTTGTTTTTGTTTTGTATGTGTGTGTGCTTGTGTGTTGAATATTGTCACGTTTATCAGAAAATGTGTATTATACCAAATTGCCAAAAGGATCTGTTTTGGCTGGAGTCATGGCAATTTGTACCAGTTGAATTCCACATGAAACACTTTGAAACATTGTGAAGACACTGTAAGCTTTCTAGGCATGTAAGACTCATTTTGATTGGCTAGAATCTTTTTCCATCTTGTCAATATTAGCTACTGTATTAGAGAGACTGTCTCTCTCTAAATGGCAATTAATCAATTGAGTACTTGTGTGATATATATAATGCATACATCCATACACAAGGTGGTATTACAACAAATGCTATGAACCTAGTACCTACCATGAAATATTTAAGAATGACTGCAGGTAGACATTTCAGTTCTATAGTATAGCCTAGCATATGCAGTCTGCAACTTCACTGTGTTACTATGAATCTATCAAAGACATTTATTATGGGAATAGTAGGCCAGTCATCAATATAGTAAAGCATAACTATCGCAAAGTCAGAAATAATATGAATGGTGAAAAAACAATGGGACTGATTCTTTATAGGTAGCCGTCCTGACCTAGTACGAATCAGCAGGGAGAGACTGTGGATGCAACGCCTTCGCACCATTCAACCTCATCATGGGCTCAACATTCTAGAAGGACATGACTATAACCTGTCTTCTTCTCCTCCCCCCCCCCTTCCATCTCCCCCTCTTTTTCTCTTTTTTCCTGTCACCCTAGCTGTTCTCATAGCTCTCTTCCACCTTTTTTTCTCCACACTTCTCTGTCTTTGTCCTCCAGTTTACTCCCTACCCTCTGGCCTCTTCCCTTAATCCTCTCTTTGTCCCTCTACAGTTTATCTCCTACCTCTCCTCTTCCTCCTGTTGGTTTCCTTCTTCTCTCCTCTCCATCCCTTGTCTACTAATCCTCTTAAATCTTTTTCTTTTGTGTTCACCATGCTCATTAACCTGCTTGTGCTCTCTGTATGTCTTGTCCCTTCTGTCACTTTAACTTGTCATTCAGCCTCTGATTCTGAAGAAGATCCTGCTAGGGTCGAAACGTCAGGCCACCTTACTTTTACACATTCTCTTACACATTCTCTTTGGTGGATAAGCAGTTTGCTAACAGTTTTGTTTTATTTTTAAGTATAATCCTATAATAATTTGAACTCTGAAGGGATATTGAAGAACTGATGACGCTCAAATATTATTGCGGCCTTCAGTGCACTGTTATCTGTTTCACCAGTTTCAAGTCTCAGCTAGTTTTAGTAATAGGTGAACTTGGTGAAGTCCTCTGAAACAAATTGCCCTTCCTCGGTGCCCTACCCTCATCCTCCTGATCCTCAACCAACAGTAATTTCTCTGCCATTTAAAAATTTGATAATTATCAATATTATTTAATTACGTTTCGGAGAAGCATATAAAATAGATATATTTAATCACCCAATTTAGTCCACTAGCTGGCATAGGTCGATGTCCCGGGAAAAAATGGGATGAAAATTGTCCTTTAGTACCAAATAAAACAGCGTGGAGCAGTTCCACTATAATTATCCACAAATGGATGCATGTTCTCGAATCTACGTAGAAAGAACGAATTCGAAGCGATAACGTCGAACGCACGAGCTGAGAGAGGTTGGTGGGTGTTGTCTCAGTGTTAGCGAGTCGGCGAGTGAATGTGAAATTATAGAAATATAACAAAGGAAACGTTTCTTCTACGATTTTTTCCCGGAAAAACCTTTTCGTGACGATCCGGCCGGAAATAGTGGCCATCAACCGGCGTATGGCGGGCCATCAGTCTCAAATCGTGGGGAATCGACATATACCGATCTAAATAGTTCCAAAATTACCAAGCTAGCAAGATAAGAGTGTTCATCATGATTATGTGCATGGTAAATATGGACAATTACTTCCAAAAAGATTTTGGTGTAATAATAAGGCTGAAAAACTGATATATACTCCAGTTACAACATATACAAAGATGATACTGTTCTGCAGTGATGCCTGTAAGGTTCTGTTATACTGTAGCTGTATTTACCTACCCATGGGGTATTATCATTTACAGTATTCACGCTCAAATCATACATTACACTGTAGTAAGTTGAGTCTCGTCTATCCGACATGCTCAGTGATTAACCTCCGCCACGTATCACGATCTTGCGCAAGGTTTATTGCTTCCTCGAAATTGTTAATATTAATGTCCTTGAATTGCGACTATTTTTCCTAGCAAGGTAGTCACGGGCCTTCCAACTGGTCTAGCAGTATGTCTCAGTGCTTCACATGCATTACACTGTGCTCGTGTTTATTTTCAATTATTCGCGCGCCGTGTCAGGTGACTTCACGTGATGTATCTTCCCTTCTCTATTTCTATGGAACGCAAAAAGGGGAAAATCAAACAACGTTTACTACATTGAGGACTATATAAATTCAAATGACGACGACGTGATTTGATGTAATGATGTTATACTTATGTGCAATAACAACATAAATGTATACAACATATCCCCAATGCCATATAATTATTCAGGCTCATATGTGTGTGAACATTTCATTAAGCCCCGCCCACTCAAATTTTCCCGAATCCAGGGGAAGGAACCTAAATCTGCCTCCATCATATCCCTCTTGAAAATTACAAGGTCAGATATTCCTCTTGGTAGATGGAGTTCCAGGCCACAAGTCGATGATGTTGGAAAGTTCCTCCTTCCTTGGACGGGTGTAAAAAAAAACTAATTTCTAAATGTTTGTGGGACCGAGTCGGTGGCACCACATCGGCTCCTGACACAAACCTCAATACATGGTTGAGCCCAATGACGGAGGTAACAGCTGCTTCGTCCTCGCCAATTTCCATATAACATTCACCCTCTATTGAAAATTAAAATAAATTTTTCATTACTTTTCATCTTTTGCCTTTCTACGTAACCGAAATCTCACTTAAACTAAGTAGGAGCTTCGATCAGGCTGGACATGCTACTAGACTTTTGATTAACAAAATTATCTCACGGTACCGTGTTGACAATTCCGCCTATTGCAGTAAGTCACGTGGTGACGGAAATAGAGACATGTTAGACGTGATGAGAAGACTTAATATAATATTCTCTATGTAATTATAAACGTTTTTAATGTCAATTTGGAAGTTGTATTCAGACATCACGTGAGCAAAGGGTGCATTCAATTTTTTTAAGCTCAACTAGGGTCTTGGTAAAGTTAATTGTTCCACAGTTCATTCACATTTGCCCCCCCCCCCCCTTGGGGCCCCGCCATCAATACCATTGTTTAATACAAATAGGTTCGAGTTATCAGTTTGGAATAACAAAAACCCCCCCCCCCCCCCCTCCCCCGCAATCCCCTCCGCAATTTTAACAAAGATAAGTTCGGACAACATATATACTTAAAACTAGGCAAACATGCATAAACGGAATAAGTTTGATCGAATTCCTGTATGAAAAGTTTACCATGCTGCAAAGCATTGATCACTAATTGTCATAGCCAATTGTGGAAATGCCGAAGAACTGTCCAACTATCGAAGTCTTCAACATCTAATTAGTTAAAAACTTTGCAAAATGTAGCGCAATCTCACATCTAAGCTCCCTTAAGGAAAAAGAAACGCATCCCTTCCCTTACAGCCTTCCCCCATGGTAACCATCGTAATTTCGTCCTACAATCAGATATACGGGAATTTAGATATGGTCCTATATACGGTTATGAAAACTGTTATACTTCCTATATAGTTCACATGTGTTACTCATGCATGGAGCTATCTGTTTATAGTTCCATGATTTGACCATGGAGGTAAAAACAGATTTAACTGACCAAGGCTGTATGTCACAAACACATCTATATATGTTCACACCTAGCCATGTTTATTACCCCTGGCCTTGCCGTACCATATCAGGCTTGCCTCATCTCTGGCTGTAGTCAGGGTTACCTCCCATGGAGTGGTCATCAATTAAGTATTTTCTTTCTAATGGTGTTAATTTGGAGTGTTTAAATAGGAACATACTGGAAGCTGAGAGTTCAATTTACTATACTCAGCACTTCAGAGTATACAAGTATACAAGTTAACTAAGTATTATTATCTTCAGTCTTTTGCTTCTCCACTGTTCATGTTCACTTCTATTCGGTGAAATCTATTTTATACCCTTTGTTCTTAAAGCATATCATTGCCTATAAAATATAATTCGAAGGAACTTTTTACAGTCAGCTACTATATACCCTGTGTCATTGCGTTTTATTAGTGAATACACGGACTTGTGATTATAACTATCCCCCTCTGTCATAGTATTATCCAATGTTATCGACTGTCCTGTTACTTACATGTATCCCATGTATGGGTATATAAATAAATGAATAACAGATAAACAAATAGATAATCTAAAATAACGAATAACTGAATGAACGAAGGCATTAATAAATGAATGAATAAATAATTGAATAATTATATGGCATTGGGGATATGAGACTTGTGATATTTATAGCCAGAATACAAAATGCACTGCGGTTTCGATGACTTCAGAGCACTAGACTTCTGCTTGAAGTTAACCAGAAATAGCTGTCACAATATAAATGGTCCGAAACACTATTTGATGTACAATTACACTATATCATAAATGGCATAATTAACACAGGTCAGTCTACTGTACCTGACACTACATATACCTCCACGAAAAACAAGCAAGGCGTCACACACACGCACACAAACATACACACACTTGATACATATATGTTTCAGCTAAACTGACGGGCGGTGCCGCATGGGGTTTGGTATTTGCCGTTACACTGGGTTATTTTGTCTTCGTTTTTGTAAATTAATACTACTAGATAATTGCTTTTTCTTGTCGGATAAAATGTCGTAATTTTAGATTCAGCAAATTTGGCGAGCAGATGGAACGTTCTCAATCCAGCTCATGGACAATAAATGTACCGTACCCATTGTCAACTTCTTTTCTGCGGCCTTGCGTGCATTTGAATAGAACTATAAAGTTAACAATGTAAAAGAGATATATCCGTGTCACAGTTTTTTGGTCACAACAACTTGGCAGTAAATTTTCTGCACGAGGGGGAAAACCACATGCTGTTTAAAAATGTGAAGTTTATAAATTCATTCTGGCCACTGCTCACTTCTTCACATTTCAAGGTTATTAGTTTGGAACGTTAGCCGGTGTGTTACGTAATCAATTTGCCAAGCCTTGCAAAGGAAACGAACGTGGGAAAGTCACTTGAACAGCTCAAATTTCCTGCGATCTACCGCGAGTGCCTGTTAAAATTTCCAAGGCAGGTAAACTGTTACGGCAGTGGTGCAGGCGTATTTTCACTCAAATGTATATACTTTTTAGAGAATATATATATTTTTTCTCTCTCTTAGAGAATATATTTATTTTTTTCTCTTAGAGAATAAATATATTCTTGGCATAGAAAAATATAATTCTTGTGTTAGTATATATATCTTTACAGAATATTTATTGTAAGATAATATATATTTTTCTATTAGAGGATAAATATAAAATGGCCTCAAAAAAAAATATTTCTATGATCTTCACATGCCAATCATCATAGAAATCGGGAAGAAGTCCATGTATGGAGCTATAAACATAGCTAAGCCGGGGCCCGACCAAAAGGGGGCCCCTTACTACACTGATGCACAGAAAAGGGGTACCTCTTTGGATGTAGGGAGGGCCCGTTTTTACTGGGAAAGAAAAGCTCATGCAAGACTGAACAAGACAATATACATATTTTCACGTGATACGGAATACGGACATCATGATCATGGCCGGGCTCATTTGGGTATTAATGTATGTATCGAGCTATAGTTGTTTATTTATTATTATAATGAAAACAAAGTATATCATTTAAAACCCAATTCCAGCCAATGTTGTACTGATCGAGTACAACATCGGGTCATATGATTTTTTGAAAAATTCTAAAATTATAACCCAACACCCCACAGACTTGAAACTGCGTTCGTTTGAAAGAAAAAAAAGCAGGGCCGGTTTCTATAAATATAATAACAAAATGTTAGAATAATGATGCCTTCGGTGTAAATCTGGTAAGTATGAAAGCACAACCAACAGTTCTCTAGTTAGCCTTCATTGCATACGGACCCATATATTATTGAAATTATTGAAAGTCAAAATCCTAAGACATGAGATCTCAAAAAAAACCGATGTTTAAATGTAACTTGAAACGCCCGGGAAGTGTCTTTTCCGACGATCTAGGAGTATTTTTTGGCAAAAAAAAATCGTGATACGCTCCGCGCCAACTGACGTGGCGCTCCGCTTAGATATATAGTATCAAGTAGCGTGTTACACCTACATGACCTACTGACCCCCCCCCCTTGTGAACATTTCTGCGGACGCCCTTGCTTGGACCTACTTATAAGGGGCCCCTTTGGGCCAGGAACCGGGCCCCCAGGCTCATCGTTACGCCACGGACCACATAATTACCTAACCAAAACTTCCCGACAAAATGAATTCTCAAAGCACATTTACAAAAAAATGGTTTATGAATCGGTGCACATTTCACAAATGTGAGATAACGTGTTCCCTGCCGATTTCTCATAACCTATTCACCCACCTACTCCCTCTTCACCTATTCCCTGCCGGGTGCCCCGTCCCATCGTCCTGATTTTACTCTTGACGGTAACGAGTTCACGTGCATTTTGGCTTGCCGTAGCCGTTAGCCATACAAGTCTAGCTATCACAAGTCTGGTAGCTAACTTAAACCCAACAACGTGTGCTTCGTATTTCGCAATGTAAAATGGCTGCCACCGCGAAACGAAAGCTCGCACGTGAGAATAAGGAGTTAGAAAACCAGGTACGATGGTTTTGTGTACAGGAGGATTTTTTTTACAAGCAGCTGTGGTTATCAAAGTGACGTTAACACCCAAAAATATTTTGTTAGCAAAAGACGTCTTAATTGCGGGTTGTTCGTACTCGTAGCTGACGGTTCTTGCTTCTAACTTTGCTTTAGGCTACTCTAGTACTAATAACATGCCTGCTGCAGCCTGTATACAGTATCCGTAACACAAATCACAGCAGTTAGGCTAGTGCCTTTTGTTAGGCATTTATAAAAATCATTGTGTAGTACTTTTAACGCTATATATGTTAATCGCATTAATCCCAATGTAGTTTAAAACCCCTTGCCAGCTACACAAAGTTAAGAATGCCTAATGGCATTACTGGAATTTGGACATATTGTGTATCATTGCCACCATGTACTGTAGTCCTATGGCCCTAAGTCCTAACTAAGTTTGGCTGATAGGCCCACGGCTAGGCATAGGCTATAGTCTGGCTATGCTTCAGTAGCTCTACCTATTCCACAGGGCCCTTGTTACACAAAGTATTCATCAAAGTTTTGTCAAAATCTCAGCGAATTGGGAGAAATATATCAAGAAACAAATAGATGCAAAAAAGCAATTTATTCAAATTTTTTTAGGCCTAGTTGCCAACGTATGTAAACCAAGAAACTGTGTGATACAGTTGTTGTATAATGTTGCCTATTACTTTTCCCTTAGCTTCTTATAACACCTCTGATTTAGCATCATAAAATGACCCTTAGATTATCAGATATGTTTCAGCAATGCATACTGTTTCAACCATTTTAGCCTAAAAGAATTTTAGCCATTGCCAATGGAAGTTGTTACATTTGGATAGTAGTCATTAGACCTACTGTTTATTGATAGTTAAAGCTGTTATATTAATGAAATTTCTGCTTGGATAATGAATGTCCTGGTTTTGTTATTTTTCAGTTAAACCTGTTCACCGATGCCCCACCAGACCAAGATGAAGGTGGGACTGAATCATCTGATGATGATGTTATCTTTGAAAACTTAGCTGGCATGGATGACGACTCCAGCTCAGAGGAAGAAAGCCTTCCATCAGGATTGTCGGATCTCTCAGACAATGATGACATCGGTGATATCATTACTTTGAAAGATGATTCTGATAGTGAGGATGACGGAAGCATTGGAGACGATGAAGATGGAGATGATGAAAATAATGGGGTCAGTGATGAAGAAGTTGAAGATGAACCAACAAAGACAGTGAAGGACTCCAAAAAAGCAGAAAGAAAAGTCAAATTAGCTGCTGCTGGAAAGAAGGATAAATCTGAACGTGAAGAGAATGCTAAAGTGAGTTGTAGTGTTGTTTGCATTTGTACAAGCCAACATCGTGTGGTTACAGATCTTTCCCTGCCACAGGGGAGAGCATCGAAAACACAATCACAAATTTCAAAGTTACTGACTAATCGTTTCCACAAAACTGACGACAATTTCCAATCGCCCAAATTAGCAGCAAACTCATTCAGTTTCTCGAGAAGAATATAATCCAGAATTTCAACTTTCAAACAATTGACATCTTTGCAATAAAAATTTTTCCAAAAATGTAAAATGCTCAACAAACTAGACAGCAGTAAGTTCATGGCAGCGACATTTTTTATTTAAGCAAAGGTGTTGTACTTAAATATTAAGGGAGACATTCTGTATTAAAATTGTTAAGCTAATCATGTTATTTGCTATGATACAATGTGAAGCCAGAAATGTAACTACAAGTGAATGTCATTAGCCATTTAATGAATAAACTCTTTGTGTCACCAAAACTGATGTTGTTCAAGCATTTTACGCCTAAATTAGTGGTTTCATGACCGCAGATTACATACTTACCACCAAAATTATGGTTCTGTCATAAAACCTAAATGCAGTGTTACCTAAATATTGTTACCTAAGTATTGTTATGACCAAAAATTCAACACAAACTTCACTAGAAAGTCACTTATCAACGATGTTCTTGCACTAAACATTCCACCGTTTTTCAATATTATTTTAAAGTTTAGTCGATCTGTAATTTGTATTGATGTCCTCCTACTCCTAGGCTAGGATCGGTAACATAATGATGCCAATATTTTTAAATATTCTTCTGTAGCCTGCCCCGCATTTGACATATAATTTGTTTTGTTACAGGATGCATGTGTACTTGATTTGGCAGTGCCATACATGATACATGTACAGTATGCATAAACAATAACTTAGGACTAAACTGCATTTGGCCCCTTTCAATTTTTACAAGATATCGTTGAAAGATGAAATTCTAATAATTCTTCATTAGTGAAATATTGAACCATCCCTTCATTAGGAAAAATGTCAAAGAGCCGGCTAGAGACATTGGTAATCTTACAGTACGACATTTTAAGAATAAAATCAATTATCAATACATGCAAAAGACAATTAAATTCATGATTGTTACAACAGGAATTTTGAAAGTTACAACCAATTTTTTTCTGTCTGTCAAAAAATGTAAAAAAATACTCCCCCAAGAAGTTAAAACTGTTTCTCTGTTGTTGACATAACACGATCCCTAATGCTGGTCACTAAACTGCTGCTCTATGATAAAGGTAGCATTGCTTAATGGCAACCACTATAAATAAGCATTAACTCAATTGATATAAGAAAGACTTATTTATAACAAGAAAAGAAAGAAGAAGATTGCCATTTAGAAAGTAGAAAGGCAGCATTGCTTCCAGGGTATAATTTATCCAGTATCGCATCGCAAAATGGGCAAACTGCTAGACAAATGCATAGCAGGTTTTTGAACATGTCAGTAACCATAATACTTTATACTGTAAGAGACAAAAGTTCAGGGCTATCCAAACTGCTATGCAAAATTTTAACACTGAATTAATCGCTGGCTTGATTGAAGCCATTGTTAACCACCTTTTTTTTCCAAATCACACTTCTTTTCAATAAACATGAAAAGTTGGTCAGTTTTTGAAATTTTCTGTACAAATGTTAATCACATGGTGCTTTTAGAGTTACTGCTCTGTTACAAATATCAGACGCTACTCTGTAAACCACAGTTCCTTTAGTGGCGAGAATTAAAGCAGGAAAGAAAAATTTGGATTTTTTTTTTGTTGTTGCAAGATTTTATGTTGGCATGTCACTAATCTTTGGTACATACTGTACACAAAAGCCAGTCACTGGTTTCTTTGTTAGTAACTGTTCATGGTATTGCGTTTCAGACCGAAGAGACCAAAACAATGAAGAAACGTGAGTGGAAAGAACGAGAGCAGAACCGGAAGAAAAGGGAGAAAGAACTGAACAGGCTGAACGAGAAAAAGAAAGCACTAGAGGAGGAGAGGAAGATATCGGAGGGCAAGGAAGGAGGACAGGGTGGCCCCTCGGGTGGGACGAGCAGCGAGAAACCAGCCGATGAATACGAGTACGATTCATCGGATGAAGAGGTAGCTTTAAGTCTTCTGGATTACTTCAGACAAGATTGTGAAATATGTCCAGTTTATCTCTCGTTTAATACATTTCTAAGCACTTTCTCGAACAGTCCTCATGCATAAGCTCTATCTATACTAGTTAAGATTGATGTAGTGACGCAGATGTGGGATTTATCTCCAATGACTTAGAAAAGCAGCAAAAGATGCCAATTAACTATGTTAACTATGTTTATGTATTCCTTCAACTATTTGATATGATTATATATATAATTTATATTCAATTCGTACATCTCCAGTTTGACACACTCTGTCCTTCTTTATAGTGTAACCGTTCACCATGCTTAGTGTTTACAAGCACGAAACGAGGTAATATATATAGTTATCGAAAAATACAAAACTTAAACTTAGCTGCCTATCAGCTTTAATAATTAATTATTCATATCTTTTACAGGATATCAGAAATACTGTAGGCAACGTTCCAATGGAGTGGTACAGAGGATTTGATCACATTGGTTACAATGTCAGAGGGGAGAAAATAATCAAACCGCCGACGCGGGATGAGCTGGACGAGTTTCTGAGCAAAGTGGATAATCCTGACTACTGGTAGGTTGGAACAACTACACATTTCACAGTTGTTATTGAATGGCAAATAAAAATCATATAAATATGTAAATCAGGTATAGGTAAGGCAAGGTAAGGTTAGGCGCGCAGGTATAGGTAAGAGACGTACCTTCTTGTAACCGAATTTAACTGTTTCAACAGGCGTACAGTATTTGACAAGAAGAACGGGGAAGACATTGTGCTGACAGACGATGACTTGGACGTCATACAGAGGATACAGAGAGGGCGCTATCCAGAGCCTTCGGTGGAAGCCTACCCCGACTACATCGACTTCTTCACCTACGAGAAGATGATTCACCCTCTCACGAGGAGACCAGAACACAAGAGGAGCTTTATTCCATCGATGAGCGACAAAGCAAAGGTCAGTGAAAGAACGTGTGGACAGGCTTTGAAAGAAAAGAACATGTTGCTTTGATATACAGCTGTTCATGACAGTGTTGAATATAGACACTAAATGGATATGATCTTACATTAGTTAGAATCCTTTCTTAGCTTGAAGTATTATAAGAACAAATTTAAAGAATTCATTGTATAGCATATTACTTCAGAACAGATGCTATTTATGGAATAATAACAAAGGGTCATTCTGTATGAATTATGAAGTAAGACAATTACTATTTTATTGTCCAAGGTTTCAAGATACCTGATTGCTATGAAGAGAGGATTAATGAAACCAAGTTGGGAGCAGGACGAAGGGAAAAAAGGTGATGAAATTGGCGTCTTCTACGACATCTGGTCTTCGGATGCTAATGCACCCGTTACGAAGAGACCCATGTCTCACATCGCAGCACCCAAAGTCAAATGGCCTGGCCACGCCCAGTCCTACAGACCTCCACCAGAATACCTGCTCTCAGAGGAAGAGGTGAGCAACGTAGAAAAGGCCTGTCCTTGTAACATTTATCATGTAGGGTGTCAAGACGGGGAGCTTCTGACTTATTTGCTTTTGGTCATGAAAATTGACAAACGGATTGTCTGATATTTATGCATGGTATATATTCAGACAGTTAAAGTTGGCTTTAGTCAGTCCAGCAGACAATCTGGAAGTCTGGATGCTCTATTTCTTTTGCCAATGTTTTTATGTGGACAACAATCTGTGTCTCGTCTGCCTGCTGTTGGTTTGACTACTCTCGATACAGAACAACCTATTATGTATTATGTATTATAATATTATGTATTATAATATTATATATTATAATATTAATATTATAATATTATGTATTATGTAGTATAACATATTATGCTTTATAAATTAAAACAGAAGTTTGACACATTCACAATGAATGTGTTATTCATGCAAAAATTCAGGAAATAGAGAAACGATTTAGTGATTTCTGCAAACACAGTGTCTCTAATGGACTGAATAATTAAACTGGGCTGTGTCGTCATGATATCTCACGTGTCCATCTACCAAAGTTCACCCACACAGCGCATCGTATAGTGGATAGATTTGAAATACACAGTCCAAGAATTTAACATGCTGGAAACATACGTCAGGATGTTCTCTATGCCAATTTTTAAGGTTTTCATTCCTTTCCAATTATTTTTTCTGATAGCTTCATTTATATACTTTGTGCGTGCCGTATATTTATGGTATTTCTTTTTTATTTATAAAGTACCACAAGATTCCTTTGTTCAAGATGTTTTATCTTTCTGTTTTGTGTTTGTAGAAAGTAATCGCCAAGGCGAAAGAAGAATACTCGGGCAGACCACGGTTCATACCGGAGAAGTACGATAGCCTTCGTGTGGTACCGTTCTATAAAAAGTACTTCAATGACAGATTCAATAGATGCCTGGATCTTTATCTCTGTCCAAGAAAGAAAAAATTACGGGTATGTCCAGATGTATCAAGAATGAAACAAAGAATTCCAATTTTTTTACCATGGCTCCCATTTCTGATAGTCTTACCTGCTTTATCTGCCTTGCTTTTTTCATTGACAAAATTGTTTTAGAGATCAAGTCCTTTATATTACCTGTGTGTCAATATTTTTACATGTTGTTTGTTTATTATGGCTTTATCGACAAAGTGCTTACCTACAATGACATTTATTTTGTCACCACTTCTCATTTAACTCGACCAAGACTTCCTTTTGTTTTTCAGCAAGTCCCACATTTTGGGCATATTTTATGTCCTTTGTCTTAAATAGCCGAGTGTCTCATGTCGTCTTCTCTTTCGAGATATTTGACCACCATAGTGTTACCGTGTGGCATTGTGTCAATTGTAATTTCATTTCGGCTTATAAATCAGTTTCCGTCAAGCCTTGTATGTCTTCTCATCTCAGAATCAATTGGAGGCCGAGGATCTCCTCCCAAAACTTCCCAAGCCCAAGGACCTTCAGCCTTTCCCTACGACTCTGGCCCTTCTCTACGCGGGCCACACCAGCTATGTGAGATCCATATCTGTGGACCCGAGTGGGCAGTGGTTAGCATCAGGTATACCTTGCGGTTATTTTCTTCTTCCTTGTGTAAGATTACAGTAACTATTATGTGACTGAACCCTGTAATCTATTGAATTGAATAAGTATGAATGTTGTTACACCCAGCTGAATTATTATGATTATTTTTTTGTTAAGGATAGAGGAAACTTATTTTGACTTTTTCATATAATTAGTTACGTTACAAAATGCATGTGTATTTGGCAGTGCTGTACGTGATACATACACAGTAATCTTTCAGAGCAGAGTCATTAACTGCTCTAATCATAATGAACATTGTGGTGGTATAGTTATTTTGAGAGTGTCTAATTATATTTCTGTAGCAATCAACAACCCGATTTTAACTGCAGTATTTTGAAAATTGTTATCATCCCCAAACTCAAATTTCCTTGATTTTATCATACTTGTGCAACCCCGCGACAGGTTCTGATGACAAGACAGTTCGATTCTGGGAGGTGGCAACGGGTCGGTGTCTTCAAATTGTAGAGGTGGACGGTCCTGTGGAGTGCGTGGCTTGGTCCCCTAACCCTATCATCTCTCTGGTAGTGTTTAGTGTCGGGGAAAAGATTCACGTTTTCAATCCAAAACTTGGTGACAAGCTCATCGTTTCTGGAACGGACCAGTTACTGGAGGATTACAAGAAACCAGAAGAAGTGAAGACGTCTCCCTTGGTTGAATGGGAGGCTTCTGAGGGTGACAGCTTCGAGCAAGGGTTTAGACTCACTCTCAAACATTTCAAGGTTAGTCTCCACATTGCCTCTAAGTAGGAAGATATATTTTACATAATATATGTTATCGTATTATATTACATCTGGAATTTCAAAATATATCAAAATCGAAAATGATGTAAGAGATATGTCAAGAGATGTTTCAGATTTAACCCGTGATCGATTGTGCGTGGTTACCACAGGTTGTTAAAACAATGCATTCAAACAATGCATCATTAATACCCAACTGCTAAATTCAGAAGGCTGTGGAAATAATACGATGCACTTACTATGGACATCTGATAGGACTCTGTGAAACAAACACAAAAGTTTCGCCGTCAACGACATTTCTGAAAAACTGCAGAAAGATGATTGAATTTATATGATTTTTATGATTCCCTACAGCCTGTGAGACAGATCAGCTGGCATGGAAAGGGAGATTATTTTGCAGTGGTGATACCAACTGGACAGCGGTCATCTGTCATGATCCACCAGCTCTCAAAGAGGCGGTCACAAAATCCATTTAGGAAATCAAAGGGTTTGGTACAGTGCACTGCCTTCCATCCCACAAGGCCCTTCTTCTTTGTGGCTGTAAGTCAAACAAGTTTTCATATTGTATTTATAACATTTATCTCTTTACTTTTCTAAACAAGAGATATATATATATATATTTTTTTTAAGTGTTTTGGCTATTAAAAGAAGTCTTTACTTGCTGTCCAGCTTGGTGTTAATTATAAACAGTAGTATAATGTTTTTAAATGCTTTTCAATTGTTTAGTGCAAGGATGCAGTATTTGTTTTTTGTTTTCATGGATTGTAAGACAGTTTCTGTTCCATGAGTGATTGGTTTGTGACATTCTCTTTAATGTATTCTCCAATTTTTTTCTTTATGGTAGCCCATTTTTTTTAAATCCAAATATATACTTTGTGATAAATGTACAACTGAGTGAATAAATTGATTTTATGAAAGGGTGGACAAGCATTGCAGAGAGATTGACCAACTGACTCTGAAGTAGCTGGATGGGTAACCGATGAACGACCAGATCACTGATTGAGTTTTTATGAAAGTAACCGAATGATCATGCTATGTTATGGACCGACTATTTGCCTTGATAAGCTAAATGATTGATTGATTGATTAATTTTCAGACTCAGAGGCATGTTAGAATATACAACCTGATAAAACAAGAGATGACCAAGAAATTGCTGACTAATGCCAAGTGGGTTTCCAGCATCGCCGTACACCCAGGAGGTGAGTTTCACTCGGTTTGACATGCTTGGTGGATAAATGTTTATTAAAACGGCTAATTTTGTTTTTTTCAAACCATATAGGGGTAAATTTGGAGTCGTTTTATTAATATTGACAAACCGTCAACCTAACTTTTCAGTTCAAGGTGCTGTTTGATGTCAATTTTATATGTGTCAATCAATTACCCTCAACACTATTAACTCTTGAACAAAGTTGTTATGGACCTTCTTTTATAACCTTCATAAGAAAAACCTTACAAGTACCCTTTAGTCATATCGATATGTGTTCCCACGTATAAGACAAAACTGAAGTGATATCTCGTTTTCAAGGGAAAGAGAAAGGCCTTTTTGTCCGGAAATACTAAATTTAAACTTAAACTCTCATTAAACTTTCATTCTCTTAAGAAACAATTCAGCTTCTTTCAATGGGAGTCGCATGACATAAGGTATTTTCCTTTCACATTCAGGCTCACTGAATTGTTTTTTTTTTCATTACACTCAAGAGAAAGAAGATGCATATGTATGTACTTGTCACGTGAAATCATATTTTTCCTTAAACGTGTTGTTTTTATTTGGCATTCCTTGAGAAAGATAATGCACACCAGTGAAAAGAAGTGCATTGGTTTGAAGTTCGCCTTTTCGTCAAGCCACTTTTAGAAACGTATACATGTAATGAGAGTACTGTCTGGTAATATGGAGAGCAGAGGTGGAGACATAAAGAGCGAATTAGTTCCATCTGGTGGCCTTATATCCTCATAAAATCTTTCATCACAGAGAAAAGATGAAATTACTTTGCCTGTTTCTCTGCTGTTACTTTGAACATTGCAAAAGCTTATTCTGTGAATTGTGCAACCTTTAGGTTACCCAAGCCCTAACTAACATGAACCTAAATCCAGTACTTTGTATTTTAGTCGACAAAATGAAGCCTAGATTGATGAATGGTTACTCGAACGAACACTCATGAACCGTCCAATTCTTCTGGGGAGGGGTTGTCTTTATATTAATGTTATTCCCTCTGTAACATTTCAGGAGATAATGTGATAATCGGAACGTATGACTGCAAGCTGTCTTGGTTTGATCTGGACTTATCTGTCTCGCCATACAAGACCCTGCGACACCACAAGCAGGCCATCCGGTCCGTAGCTTACCACAAGAGATACCCACTGTTTGCATCAGCCTCCGATGACGGCCATGTTATAATATGCCACGGCCAAGTATACAAGTAAGTTTTAGTTAAGATCTTTTTATGGATCTATGAGATGTTGGTTTCTTCGTCTTGTATCTGTCTTGGTGTTTCTTTTTGCAGCGTCTCAATATACGAGGCTTGTCAGTTTAAGATGACTGGGATATCAAAGAGCTAAAAGAACCAGTACATTAAATACCTAAGTGAGAGATTTAAGTTTTTGGGCAGAAAACGGAATTCAATAAACTTGTGATATGTCATGAATTGGTCACTTTGACTGGTATCTAAGTGCCAAGAAAGACATCTAAAGCACACTGTTTATTCCAGGTTGTGTGGTGTTTGGATATCGAGAATACAGCAATGCTAGTCTATTACAAAATATCCATACGTGTTCACTGCCACATGAGATGTATCTATAGATTCTGGATTATCTCTCGACTTGGGACCTTGAGTGAGAGATGACAAGAGATAAATGAGTATAATATGTGGCACATCCTGTCAGTTTGAGGCTTAAGGAATAGCAGCATCAGTAATAAATCCAGTGGAATGAGAAGGTTGGAGGAAGATGTAGGCAAGACCTGTCTTGTGTGACTTTCAGACGTTTACAAACAGGTCTGCAGACATGTATATGAAGCTTTAGGGAGGGTGGTGGATGAGGAGGGTGGTGAATGAGGAGGGTTGATAGATAAGGAGGGTGGTGGATGAGGAGGGTGGTGGATGAGGAGGGTGGTGGATGAGGAAGGTGGTGAATGAGGCGGGTAGGTGGATGAGGAGGGTGGGTGGATGAGGGGGATTGATGGATGAGGAGGGTGGTGGATGAGGAGGGTGGTGAATGAGGAGGGTTGATAGATGAGGAGGGTGGGTGAATGAAGAGGGTGGGTGGATGAGGAGGGTGGGTGGATGAGGATGATAGATGGATGAGGAGGGTGGGTGGATTAGGAGGGTGTATAGATGAGGAGGGTGGTGGATGAGGAGGGTGGATGAGGAGGGTAGATGGATGAGGAGGGTGGGTGGATGAGGAGGGTGGATAGATGAGGAGGGTGGGTGGATGAGGAGGGTGGGTGGATGAGGAGGGTGGGTGGATGAGGGGGGTGGGTGGATGAGGATGATAGATGGATGAGGAGGGTGGGTGGATTAGGAGGGTGTATAGATGAGGAGGGGGTGGTGGATGAGGAGGGTG
>KN883117.1:6310-18920 GCA_000934455.1 Apostichopus parvimensis | reverse complement strand
GAACCCTCCTCCCAAAGAGGGTCTTTAAGTGTCGTTATAGCAAATCATGACGAGACAATACAAAATTTTCCTCCCATTTTTCAGGTTACATCCAGCTACCATTGCCGTCGGAAGTGACAATGCTAACCCAGCGGCCGGCGGTAAAGTACAGATCTACGAACATTCCGAGAACGAAAGGTGAATTCAATCATATTGTCACGCAGAACCTCAAAAAATTAATGTGATTAAAATAAGCCCAGATAGATATAATTTTACAGTGTAATTATATGCAAATAATTTTGAATATTTCTGTGACAGTAAAAGATGGCTGTCATTAAAGAGAAAGTCCCTCGTTTGTACATCGAAAGAATCCAAATGGCAAAATCCTTTGTCCGACAAATTGAAGCTTACCGTAGGTCTGACTGGGGTCTGTTTGCCGTAAGGTGTGTGGCCTTTATGTGCTGACAAGGCTGGCAAGAGGTTTAAATGGTTGTGACCTCTTGAAAATCTCTCAAAATGGCAAGTCTTTATCGGGATCAGTACCATAAAGTTTTAAGAATACGAAGAGTTCCCTTTCAAAAGCACACTTCTGTGTGTTTCTGTGGTATTTTTGCTTCACCCCCCCCCCATCTCCTCCCTCTCTCTCTCCCTTCACAAAGCTTAACAAAACCTGATGTGTTATTTGTACCACAATACACATAAATACATGTCTTTGATTTTGATGATTCAGAAAATGTCAATGAATTAATTTCTATCCTTTGATAGAAAGTGGAATCGGACTAGCATGTTGATGAGTATTACAGAAGCTGTCCACGACATAGCTTACGCACCCAATCTGGGCCGATCGTATGACGTATTAGCCATAGCAACCAAGGATGTTGTCATCATGAGGTTTGACAAGTAATAATAATATTTGCTTTTTATATAGCGCTTCATACCAGCGATAGGTTTCAAAGCGCTTTACAGACGTTATATTACCCCTGGTCAATGAAAACCTGTCCCAGAGACAATCCCTCCAGTCGGCAGCAGTTATATACTGCGCCCAATGACAAGTTACCTCACAGGTACCCATTTAACCCCTGGGTGGAGAGAGGGCAAGTGAGATAAAGCATCTTGCCCAAGGACACAACGTAATGAACTAGGCAGGAATAGAACCAGCAATCCTTGGATCACAATTCCGACGCCTTAGCCTATTGGCCACCATGCTCTCTAAGCACTAATTACATGCACTTCAGTCAATTTCGGACATTTTGTTTTTTCCATGTCGCTTGCAGAGGTAGAACAAAGTTCTTGACATGTGTAAAATAGTCTTAAAATATTGTTCCAAAACTATGCAAGTTTGTATAAAAATAAGAAAAATGGGAAATTATTGATTGAAAAATAGTGATTTGGTTATGTAGGTTAAATGTCTAATGACGTTCATTTCAGTTTTGACATACTGATTGATACTCACCTAAAATGTTTGAAAATAAAGGTCACTTGATCTGTGGTGACGTTCAAGAGTTGATGGTTAACATATGTGGGTCAACTACTTTCCAAACGAGGGCAATCATTTGCTGGTATGGGTTTTGAAGAAGTTGTTACCAAGATTTTGAGAAACTTAGCATATCTGTTCCTGGTATTTTGAGGTGAAAGTCCCAACACTTTTTTTTTTGATATTTAACACATATTGAGAAACCCTTTTCAACTATACCATAATAACATATAATATTATAATATAATAGCGTATCTGTTGTTGGTAATGAACATATAGTGAGAAACCGAGCATATGTGTTGTGTTGTTGGTATCTATGGTATATTGAGAAGGGTAGCATATTTGTTGGTATTGAAACATATAGTGAGAAACAGCATATGTGTTGTTTGTATTTATGGTATAGTGAGAAGGGTGTTATGTTTGTAGTTGGTATTGAACATATAGTGAGAAACCCAGCTAACGTTCTGTTGGTATTTATGGTATAGTGAAAAGGGTATCATATTTCTTGTTGGTATTGAACATATAGTGAGAAACCCAGCATATGTGTTGTTTGTATTTATGGTATAGTGAGAAAGGTAGCATATTTGTTGTTGGTATTGAACATATTGTCAGAAACCGAGCATATGTGTTACTGGTATTTATTATGGTATATTGAGAAGGGTGTCATATTTGTTGTTGGTATTGAACATATAGTGAGAAACAGAGCATATATGTTGTTGGTATTTATGGTATAGTGAGAAGGTTAGCATATTTGTTGTTGGTATTGAACATATAGTGAGCGTACATGTCGTGGGTGTCTAATACATTGTTAAGAAGGAAACAGATGCTTCTTGTTTCATGGTGAAACCAAATCTAAAGAATGACAGTTTTTGTCGCAGGAAAATTAAACTTTATTATGTGTTTGATTCTGCTGGCAAGAAAGTAAAAATGTTGTTGAATTTTCATTTTTGTTTATACTACTTTCTCTTTCAAAGGAAAGATCCAGCCATGATCGGTCCAGCTCCAGGAAGGAATACACCCGTACAGCTGGACCACCAAGGTGCCCAGGTGAGTGAATCTAAGACCACAATCAAATCGTCTGACAACTTAACAGACATTGTTCTTCCTTCCTTAACAATTTGATAAATATTTAGAAAAAAAATATGATCAATTTTCTCCTTGATTGTCTATCATCATTTCATTTTGTTTTTCTCATTTAATTCCTACCTGGATGTTAAACATTATGTTTCAGTTTGCATCCCTCTATCAATAGTGTGATTCTTGAAGCTAACACAAAAATCCTGATTGTTCGTTTACATCAATAAGATTCTGCTTTATTAAAGTTTGTCTCATCTGTGTAGGGTCTATACTGCTAAGTTACTTCAGTGCAAGTATTGTCTTGTATTTAAAGTGACAAAAATGAACCCTTTTCTTTTCTTCTTTTTTTGTTTGATCGGAAACACAAGGGGTGTAAGGTGGTGTGGTGAGGGATTAAATGTTTTCTTTTGTAATGTGGAAATAACATCCTTAAAGGCATTGAAGACTCGCCCCAAACCGCGTGCGGCCAGCTGAAAAAGTTAACTTTCTGTTGCATGCAAGTGACGTTTTGTTCGTGTCGCTACAAAATGCGACAGTAATGAAACGTGATACCTTGTTATCTTTAGCTTGACCCGAGATGTCCATCGCTGTATCGTTTATACACTGTGCTGTGGGTATTGACCACAGCTGTATGTACTGACTGTACAATAGTGTCTAATTACCAATGGTAGCAAGCTGTGTGTGTATTTTCTGGGATCGACGGTGGTGTCTAACACTTTTGTTACACCTCATTCGAAACTAGGTCAGATTACCGGCATTTAATAGACGTTTCTTTTTGCACGAGTCTTCACACCCTTTAAGTTGGGTGAAGAAGGAAAGGGGAAATGTGTATTGTATTGTGTAGTAAAATACATGATGGAAATATCGCCTGGCGTTACACCTCTGTCAGGTAAGAAGGGGAGGAATGTCCCTGGCAACCTCTGGCTTTTAACGTTTAGTCGATCTTTACCACTCATCTTCTCACTGTAGTACATCAATATTTTGTTTTCTTACTATAGGTTTGGCAAATCAGTTGGAATATAACAGGTACGATTCTAGCAGCCTCTAGCGATGACGGTATGGTCAAGTTATGGAAAGGTAAGAGTCCCCATTAATTTCGGTCACCGCTCGCATTTTGAAAGTTTAAAGAATAATGAATGGCGGGGCCTGTACGTTAAAGATTGCCTGTATGCGATAGAAATCACACACTTAACAGCCCATTGACTTTGTCACGTGATATCAGACTTGCTTTAGTCAAATTTAGTCAATTTCAGTTACCGTGCTCGATTATGAATTTGGGGGAATGTTAATACGGAAACCCCTTAATGAGAAGTAGTAACCTCCACTTTGGAATCAATATCAGTCAACAGTAAGTTGGAACAAAGTAGTGACGTTATCATGTCATACGGCACATACCATATAAGGAATGGGGTGATTTGTTTAATTACATGTACGTACTACGTGACTTGCATTCGTGTAGCTATAATTATATGAACGAGTTACTTTACTTTTTATTACATATTTACAAGCAGTTTAATATTTAAAAGCTGTTTCTTTTATTTTTATAATTTTTTACACTTTTTAATTTTTTAAATTACTATTTACAAGCAGATTCTTCATGACCCATGACTGTTTTTAATTGCCTTGTAATGACATGACAATCATATGTACAAATGCGAAGGTAGATTACAATATTTGCAATGAATGATTTTCTCAATTATGAAATCCTGCAAATGTTAATATTTCTCAAAACAATAATGCAAATAAACATTAATATCACAATGTTCAGCATCACTATCATGCGCATAAGCCTTAAACCACATGTGTAAACCAACAACAGTGCATATTACAATAAAAGTTTATTGTGTTACCAGTCTCACTTTGTTTTCCATAATTTCAGGGCAAGTAAAAAATTATCAGGGCAAGGGAATTCTGGAAGCTACTTGCCCTTCTGGGACAGTTGTTTTAAAATTTAATATACAGCCCGGAAATGTAAATTAATATTTGAATATTTCATTATTATATTTATAATATTAATGAAATGAAACTGTTGATAGGCTCATAGATTCATTTTGATGCAAAAGGCATGTCAAAGTGTTGCTTATACAAAGTTTGTCCTGGGATCATAGAGAGCTTACAGTCAAACCTTGATTAAACAACCTGGAATCATAGAGAGCTTACAGTCAATCCTTGATTAAGCCCCCTGGGATTATGAAGAGCTTACAGTCAATCCTTGATTAAACCCCCTGGGATCATAGAGTGCTTACAGTCAATCCTTGCTTAAACCCCCTGGGATCATAAAGAGATTGCAGTCAATCCTTGATTCAACCCCCTAGGATCATGAAGAGCTTACAGTCAATCCTTGATTAAACCCCCTGGGATCATAGAGAGCTTACAGGCAATTCTTGATTCAACCCCCTGGGATCATGAAGAGCTTACAGTCAATCCTTGATTAAATCCTCTGGGAACATGAAGAGCATACAGTCAATGATTAAAACCTGTGAAGAATTGATGAAGTTCTTGAAAGAAGCAACTGTACACTTTCATTTCCCACAGCTAATTACCTTGATAAATGGAAGTGCATACAAGTGCTGAAAGGAGACGGATCGTCAGTGGCCCCTCTACTGATGCAGCCCAAAGAGGCCGCCAGGGAGACCAGGGGGTCCAGTCTACCGGAGCCATCGGTGGATGCAGGCTTCATGAGCTCCAGGTATAGCTTCAGGCCCATATGAACTTCATGAGGGGGTAGTTCCACACACCCCAAACATGCATTCCCTAGCTACTTAAAGCACCCCACAGCAGTATCACCTCACAGGATGCATAAAGGATATGTGTTTGTGATTATGTCACTAAAACTGATCAAAGAGAAGAAAGCAAGACACTTTGATCTTGGAGGATGGTCACTCCCTGGGAGTATTAAAACCAGGAAATGCCAACATTTTCTTTGCAATGCAGTACTGCTTCTTCCTATATTTTTTTAGGACGCCAGTGTTGATGTTACCTGGGTGCATAGCTCATACATTTCAGTAGCAGTGATAAAAACTCCTATTTTGAAAGACTTATAAGTCGACATCCATCATGCTTGACATTCTCTCTGTGAGCGTTAGTCTACTCCATGTCTTCACTAAAGAGCATAGTTTTTGAAAATCCAGCCGCTCCTCATTAATTAAAAAATAATCAAAACCTCAAATAGACAGTGTTTGAGGTCCAAGCCCTGAGCTCCCATTTGTTACTAACTCTTGCATAATATCCAGCTTGGTAGAATCCAGAGTCAGTTTGCACTTTCTCCATGTGTGGATTTGAATTTAGTCTGACTTTCTACTCCAGTCACTGACATTTACGAATGGTTTGGGAACTGTCAGTGGACCTCAGTGAGGCAGAAAATAACTGGGAGAGGAGGGAAGGGGGGGGGGGGTTAGGAGGGTGAAAGGGGACATAAAGCTCTTGGCATAACAGTCTGAAACTTGCAGAAAAGAACTGCACTATATGTCCACAAATCTCTCTAGAAGTGAACAGTCAAGTCCCCTAACTGCCCCTCCTCCCCCTCTCTCCCTCTGACTTATTGTAACTCCATATTCCCACCTATACTATCATGCCACAGCTGTATATGGGTACCATGGGGTTTCATAGTGCCATCTAAGTCTTATTGCTGTGTGTTATATATATACTCATTTGTACTGTGTCTTTCTCCATGTGATATAAATACTAGAGACTTGAAGAACAACAGAAAATTTAAGAAAATAATCACCGTTCAACACGAAACTTCTTTTCAAAAGTGAAATTTTCAAATATCGAATGCAAGTTTCCAGGTTACAAAAGGGCTGAAATTTCTCATTTTCTATCTTTAGTGCATATAGTGTTGTGTTTGAGTCAATATCTTTTTTCTGTTTTGTTTGTTTGTTTTTTTAGTTTTTGTTTTTGTTTTCTAACTTTCAGTTTGTCAGTGAAAAGTGTCTTATCAGTTATTTAGATATCCACATAATTAAGCACACTGACCAATTATTGACCATCCATTTCATTGATTACATTAGCTCTGGTGAATGTGAACATTTTGATTTCGAGTCTTGGAATAATATAATGTGAAAGGAAGTAATATAAAAGTTCATCTAGTGTATAATTATGAGCTTCTGTTGAAACCATGAAGCTTGTTTTATCTGTAGAACTTTTGAAGTGGTGTGCACGAGGGGAGGGTGGTGTGGGTTCCCTCAGCCACTGTCAGTAGGGGGAACATGCACTGAGGGGAAAATTGTAATAGGGGGTACAGTAAGGATTTTCAAAATTAAAATATTCATCCGCACAACTTTTCATTCGACATATATACATTTATATATCTATATATGTGTCTAATTTATAGTGTAAGATATGCCTCAGAATACACCATTTGATGGTGTCAAAACTTCAAGTTTTTTGTGTGGGGGGGGGTGGGGGGATAGTCGTCTGCAACAACCGCAGGACCAACCCCCTCCTATGGATTCACAAGTTCTTGATTAGCCTCTGGCTCTATGCCTCTACTAAATTTAGAATTTGTGCCCTCCCCTGCCCCCACATTTCAAATCCTGCACACACCACTGTGTATACTTACTCTCAAGTTAAGGTCCTCATTAGAGGTCCAACTCTCCGATTGAATCTGTTACTGTCATAGATGCACAGAAAAGACAACTATTTAAACCGTAAATTTTTGTTGGGGGAGGAGGGGGGGGGTTCGTGTACAAACAATGTTCGGTTTTGCCTAAAGCTCAAAGCAACTTTGTGTTAGGTTTCATATGTTTGCTCATAGCAGAATATTTAATTGCACTCATCATGTATCCTCCTCCACTGCTGCTTTCAAATAAAGATTTTAATTTTTTTTTTCCAACTCATCCATTTGCTTTTGTTCCTACTTTTGCCTGTCGCTGTGTTTTCAGTACTCATTCAAATACATGAGACTCATTGCATGATTCAACTATCAGCTTAAAATGTATAACAGTAGAGCATCACAAAGCACAGCATATATGCGTGTACCTCTATCACCGTGTGACACGGGTACATGAATTGCGCAAGACCCAGAGTGACACATCACGTATTGCGCACTCGCTCTGTGTGGGGGTTACCAGTGTGCACATCTGTCACAGTGTTACAGGCACCGGCACAGGCAGCGTAATTTACACCGGTCATTGAACTTATCCCTTGTGACAGTGCGACTAAGAGAGTCGTGTGACACTAGTCGTCGTGTGCACGTACACGACAACGTGGCTCTCTTTACCCCTGTGTGGTACAATTCACAGTCAGCTGCACCCACGCGATTCTGTCCATTGTGTGCGGACCTCCTAAATGTGTGACTAGTGCAGACAGAGGCAGTGTACTTGTGTCACAGTGTGACACTAGTCCAGTCATGATACCCGTATTGTGCAATTCATTGTGTGACTTGCATCATTGCGGTCGGTGCATTTGCCGGTGGAATGTGTCTGTCACAGTGTGACTTTAGTGAATTGGCGGTGTACCCATGCCATTGGTATTTGCATGATGACGGTGAATTTCACTGTTCCACCATGGATCAGATGTCATGAATCACTCAACGTACACGCACTTCAGCGGATTATCGTATCATGGTGGAGACAAGTCATATCCAGTCATTCTTATTCATTTCGACCTTAGTTATTACCAGGACATTTTCCCCAAGTCCATTTATGCTCTGGAATCACTGCATCATCTCCATGGGGAATTCATAAAGATGTGATTGATTTAATTGTTTGAATAATGTACTGGTGTGACGTCAGGCCTGATTCGTCAGCTAGATCTAAAACAGATCACCTCTCACCTAGCAATATTCAGTGCAACATAATCAGTTATAGATAGTGCGTACTGTGTACCTTTCATGTGCACGTTATCACTCGTTGCTATTGATTAGGCGGGGAAAAACAATTATAATGTAGCTTAGAACCAAGCGATACAACTTGTTTAATAATGTAGAGCTAACGTAGAATAAAGTCAAGCTGCTAATAATATGTTTCAAAATAAAATAAAACTGTTAGCAAACTGCTCATCCACTAGAGAGCCTGTGTAATACAATGTGTAAAAGTAAGTTGGCCTGACGCTTCGATCCTATCAGGATCTTCTTCAGAGGCTAAAATGGCCTCTGAAGAAGATCCTGCTAGGATCGAAACGTTAGGCCAACTTACTTTTACACAAATAATATGTTTCGTTAGCCATGTGGATTAGTTTGACATATATCGGCCATACAGTTATATGGATGAGTCACACATGTGCCGCACGGTCATAGAGTCATCTTCATTAGTTACCAAAGTGTGGGCCAATCAACCACGTGGTGCATTTATCCATGGTTTAATGAATGATTTCAACTAGATAAGAAATGTGTTGAGCAGATGTAGTTTCCATTCCGTTACGTTCATGCAATACAGGCCCGAACCGCCCCTCAAATGTAGTGTGCCTGAAAACTGCGCTGATATCGTCCACGTAGAATCTGTATAGTTATTAACTATAGTAAGTTTGTATGATCTATGTGTTTACTACGTGGTGTAACGTCAGGGATTATTTATAACCACATCTTAAAGAGTCTGAGAGTCTCGTTACATTGTCGTGCCACATTTGTCGTTACATTGTCGAGCCACATTGTCGAGCCGCATTGTCGAGCCACATTGTCGTGTACGTGCACACAATGACTAGTGTCACGCGGCTCTCAAGAGTTCTGAGAGTCCCGTTACTTGTGTGAAGCCTCGATCTGGTGTATTTTACTTAGACAAACTAGTGTCACACAATGACTAGTGTCACGCGGCTCTCAAGAGTTCTGAGGGTCCCGTTACTTGTGTGAAGCCTCAATCTGATGTATTTTACTTAGACAAACAGAAAGAACATAAAAAACAAAACTTAAACCTTTATTCAATGAAGACAAGAACCTCGTTTCAATCCGAGTTTCCTTGTAACTGCAGGCGTTCTTGTGGTTAGTGTATAGTAAGTATTGCATACTATAACATCACGTTATGTCATCATTGCCGGTTTGGTGTGGGATAGAATGTGATACCAGCAGAAAATCTAAAGTACTTGTAAGTAAAAGGGTCCCGGTTTCTGTATTCAAAACTGAATGCAGAATTGTCGCGATCTATCCGAGAGTAATTTAAGTATTAACTTCTTCTGGCTGAATATGATTATAGACTTAAACTGGTAAGTTCTTACACCTCCATAATATCAATACGGTCAGTGTAGACTGTTAATAGTACTATCAATATATATTGAAGCCGGGAGGATAACTCCACCTTACCTGACGATTGCGCCAAAAGGTTCCTCATGCGCGCGTGTGAGCTGATGCACTGCGACCCGTTACCGGTTGTAATAACCAGAGCAACCCCCTCCCCCCTCCTCCCCCACCCTCTGACATTGAAGACTGACAAGGCATAAAGCCAAATATCAACACCTAAAACATTAATATATAGTCTTGGATATTCTAGTCGGCAACAAGTGACAGAACTTTCTGACATTTTCAAATATTATTACCACTTGCTGAGAATACGTAAACTTGAACAGTTTTGCCATAAATTAAATTGTCGATAACTGCCAAGTATTGAATGTATGTCTCCTATGACACTCAAATAATATGAAAGTGACTATTTTTAATTAACCTTATTCGTTCGATAAATCTAATCAACTAATTAGTAATTGAAAACGATAAAAGTAAATGAAATAAGTGCTATGGCAAAAGCCTTATGCGCCTAAAAGACCATTTGCATGACCAATAGACCTGCTAATTCATACATGTAACATCATGGACGTCAATAAATGCCAAGAGGTAATATTTAATCCTCCATTCATTAGCTGTGAAATATTCACCGGTGCTAACATTAATTATAGTACAAAAGGATGAAGTATAAGGTTGTGTTAATGAAGTTAAGAAGAAAAAAACACCCCGTTTCTCTTCAAGTCGACTTTCATGCTAATTAATTTAAGTTGCAATATATTACAATCAACGTATGGTATTTCGCTTCATGGCTGATACTGGGTTACCAACCTCCTCCCACCCCTCTTGTGATATTTTTAATAACCTCATCCTATCGACTCGTTGGAGGCTAATATATTTGCAGTATGGGTGAGAATGGTTATCAGATTATTTGCCCCAGCAGTGGCTTTGGGGAGGGAAGGAAGGGGAGAAAATAACATTTGATGATGGGCGAAAGAGAAATTTTCCAGTATAATGTAATATCTACGGTGATTTGTATTACAAGGGTAAGTATACCTCAATCGTTTCCGACTCTCCGTAAATTCCACCAATGTTAAGTTTTGCGCTTCTGTGTCATAGGTCTGTATAGCAAACGCAAAAGAGGACTAGGCCCACTGCCTACAGAGACCTTGACTATACATGGCTCCGAGAAGCATGACCCGCCCCCTCCCCTGCCTCATACCTTGGTACCCTTACTCATTCCGGTCACCCCTCCTCTCCTCCACCAACGCATCGTTCTCTATGCTAATCAAGTTATATTTACCCACTTTCTTATCAACAGCCCTAAATTTTCCATTTTCACATCATCCTGGTTCAGTGACTCCAGCCCTCGGTCCCGGCAAGGAAGACCGAGTTCCTCTCCTGGATCAACAGCATCGAGTACAGTTATTCGAGGGTTCCATATACACTAACATTAAAATGTAACCTCTCATAGCGACGACCATGCTCCCTTGCCTGTTCTTGTTTATGTATATTTTTCAAATTTCTGCATATCTAAAAATTACGTGAAACACACTGACAGAGAATCATTTTAAATTGTTTTACAAAAGAAAAAGAAGAAAAAAAAAGATTTACTCCATCTAGGAAGAACGTAAGAACGTCTTTTTACTTTATGAGGGGGGGTGGTATAGTCGGGGAGGGGTGAGGCGGGTTACCCGAAAATATAAAGTAGAATACCCACAAATGGTCAATAAATGACTATTGGATGCAGGACATTTTTAATAAAAGATTGAAGAGTTGCCCATTCCACGTAAAAGACAAACGAACGTTGAGAGTCGACATACTCGTGAAAATGACTCGACAATCCCTACCGAAATTATCGTACTAGATGGTAAGTACTATTACCACCACCCACTTGTGCCTTCCTCCCCTCACCCCACCCCCCTCCTCCCTCCTGACCACGCACCCTCGGTGCGCACGACTAAGGCTACATATTAAGGATGAGTCTAACTGCATGCAGTGTAACTGTGTAACAAATGCAGGCAATAACAACAATAATTACACCGTTGATGAGAGGGTGTGGCGGGGTATCATGGCGAGGGGCTTAACCCGCCTGCAGTGTAGTTTGCAGCACTAATTCATATAACGCTGTTAATTATTAACGGAATCTTTTTTTAAACGGTATATACAAATTAGAGCAAATATTGAATAAGTACGTAATTTTTTTGATATCCAAAACTATAGTAACAGAGACAAAATGAATACTGAAATCTGGTTTTGTAATTAACTTAATTCCCTTTGGCAACTCTTCGAGTACAACATCCCCCCCCCCACCCCATCCCAATGGTAGAAGCTTCATATTGATTGAACAACCGTTTGTATCACGCTATGGGTTTGTTTTGACTGTATGCCCATAGTAACGCTTCTTATGACGTAATGTATATGTATCACTGTGTTGTTGCTTGGTTTCAAGCATGCTTCAAATTCTCTCTTTTGTGTTTTTGATATTTTATGTCAGTTGGCATGTACAGTCACTGTATCGTTCTTAGTCATACCACGGGATTAATCTTAAAAACACTTTCTTTTATTAAATAAAAGCTTTTAACAAGAAAAACCGAAAATATGTGATCATGATACTTTTCATATTTTTAATGACCTTTTGTATAGATATTTTGTAAAATAAAATAGAGACAGTTGAAAAAAATGTTTAGTTGTTGTCGATTTTCTCGTCTCCCAGTCATAAATCAGACTTTGTTCATAATACTAGCACGCATATATTTAATTTCAAATATATTTTGAAAAGGGACTTGTTTCTTCCACCTGAATACATTCGTTTTATAAGCAGCTTTTAACGATTATCCTATCTACTTGGTATTTATCCTTTGTAAACATGTTAAAGGTTCACGGTTATGTCTGCATACTAAAAAACTCAACTGAACTACACCCATCCTAAC
>KN883116.1:124249-142103 GCA_000934455.1 Apostichopus parvimensis | reverse complement strand
GGCATCCAACACCGTGAAGGAAAAACAGGAGCATCCGTCTCATCGTGTGTGATGGGTGATCAATGCGTGATACAATTCGTGATCTGATCTTGAAAGTTTCCAAAATAAATATTTGTTCATCTCTTGTTTTTTATTCATTACAATATTACACTATGAACTTGATCTTTTACGAAGCACTGTTCTGCATGTTATTGTATAATAATGCCTTAGATCGTGTCTCGAAAAGTTAGAGGTTCGTGGACAACTCTGACATCCACAGGGGGTTCGTGGGGGATAAATTTAGGGAAACCCTGCACTATTATAACATGATCTACCGCCGTGTAGGTGATTCAAAGAATGTTGCATAAAGCAATGATAACTATTGCGTGTCTTGCCAAGCATTAATGCTCCGATCACCGCTCATGATAGGAGTCTTGTTTCGGGAAACATTGTATCGTTTCATGTTGTTGTGGATTTGATTTCAGATGCTATATATAGAGGTCCAATACCAGTATAAATACCCTAATAAATTTTCTACTCCATGGTAACTATTAAGAAGCTCGAATGTAAATGGAATTTAGCGCAATAAAGTAATTTCTTTAACATCAATTGAAAACCGCTTTGAATCACGGCGTTCAATTAGAGTCAAAGTTGTAATCCTGCGGTTTTATATCGCTCTATGAGCCATACATGTGACATCAATCGAATGTATCCCATAATAGTAAATATCCTAATAGAATAAAATAGAAGAAAAAAATTCAAAAGTTCTGGTAATCGTAGACGGTAACATTGTACTCGTATTTTGTACTCATTATCAAGAGGTATACTTAATGTATGAATACATGAATTATATTTATTAGGGGTTTGTCACAAATCATTTATTATTTATTACCATGACCATGTACACTGGTTTTATTACTCCGGAATAGGCCGGCTGACAAGCCTGACAAGAGGAAGATTTGATTTTTAGTCACCGTGAACCGATATTTCAATAATCATCTTAAGGATATCTATATCGATTTCATTTCTTTTGTAGGGATGGGGAAGAAATCCATAACTGAACTTGAGAATGAATCTTTTGAATTAACATTGTTTATATTTGCTCGAGTCTCATTGGTTCGTCACTATTCTTTTCACCCGCCTTTATTTAATGACAGTAGAAAGAAAGTGACGACTTCGAAAATTTCATCGGCTTCACTTGAAAATTTGGGGCAAACAGATGAAGTTGTAAAATGTACACCGTATTATGAGTTTATTGCTACACTTCAATGATGAGCTTTAGAAAGAACTTTAGATTTGATGTGGAATAGTCCAAGATTGAAAAATCAGAGTGCCATAGCAACGTTTCTATCTATAAATAATGGTTTTCATCATTTTTTATAGTACAATGCATCTTCGGAACGGACCTAAAATTGATTTTTCTATTTATTATTTGTTTTGTTGTTGTCGTATTTTTTTAATTTTATTTTTTATAGAATAATCATAGTCCTGTCATTGTGAAGAAGTATTACAAAATCGTGTTGTCTCCGCAGACGCCTTAGATCTAGCATTTTCCTTGCTTTCTATTTCAACCGATTTTATGATGAACCATATGGTAACTTAGAATTGACTTTAAGGTCAGGTGACTTATGTACATAAACATCAGTAGTGCTTTCGTTTTGTTTTGACCATGGCTTTATCACTGTACCAGTTTGCCCTGATCGCGGGCATGCTTATCACGGGAAGTATCAATACCCTAAGCAAAAAAGCGCAAAATGATTGCATGTAAGTATTAAATTGCATTCCGTCTGTTACTAAGTATGAGTAAGGGACGACATACAAAGTTTGAAGACGAGGAGAAATTATCGCAGAACTGGGCCAGAGTAGTACAGTGATGTAGGTTACTGTGCATGTATGATAACTTTACATTGCGTGTTTACATAACACGGTTAGGTCTAGATCTATCATCTACTCCAATAAGTTTAATGTGTGGATGGAGATGGATACAATTAAAGAAAGATACACACTAAGACTGTATGTGATGAACTGCCTTTCTTACATGACAGTTTCGTTCTGTATCATCCCCCAGTCTCCAAAGTGCTTGTCGACCCATTCGTTCCACAACTCTCCCTCTCTACTGCCATAGTTTGTCCAACCATCTGAGTTCTGACATGAGAAAGATGGTATATCTGACACCAATCTTCCACATGCTCTTGTGGTATAGGAACTAATCTCAAGCAGTGATGATAATTACTTTCACAGTGGTTCCTTCAAGGGTTTACAAAACTTTACACCTAAACAAAGTTGGTAAACAGTGATAGTACTTAATAATAATTCATTTATCAGTTGTGTTGGAACCATAACATTGGTCTTTTTTAATGCAATAACATATATCTCATCATTTTGATGTTCAACTAGCATTGGTGTCCAGTGATTAGTGTCCAATTTAGCAGCAGAACATAATTAATTTCAAACTTTCAATAATGACATATCATTTTGTTGCCAGATGTATATAAACTGAATTACATTTTTAATTTGTAGTTTAGCCATGAAGTAATCAGACCTTTTTGGAGTTCCTTGTTTCTGTTACCTTGCAAGATACTAATTAGCAATCCAGGCAATGAAACATTACTTGAAACCTATGTTGACAATATGTGTGGTCTATTACTAGAAGAAGTACGATCTACCATAAAATGTCAACTTCTGGAAAACCTGTGAGTTCAGTAAATGGTGTCTGACTCATCCTTTGGTAAGGCAAATTCAGACGTAGGCTTTCATCATTGAGGCAGAAAAATCAATTGATCTGCTATTAGCTTATCATATAAAGAGAAACATTCTGGCATCATAAATAGTATTACTATTAAAGGGTTTTGTTCCTGGACCTGAAATACATGTGCAGCTGTCTTGCATATTGCTCAGAAGTCTCTGATGTAGGTCCTTCAAAACAAAATTTCTCTGTACTGTATAAGCATCAGGGGTCAATCTATAGGCAGATAATATATAGCCTCTTTCAGCTTAAAAAAAATCTTATCAATTCATCCAAGGTATTAAAGCTTCCTGACTAATTGTCCACTTTAGTTTCAGAATATCTTGACTAATGAACTATCTCTTATAGGTTGACAAGTCACATTCTCAGTTATCTTATTAACCTAGCTACTTATAGAAACCCATGTAACTCAATGTAGAAGATGCAGACACCTTTCTTGAACTTGTAATCCGTTATGTTTTGGAGAGTCTGAAGATAGGTATCCTCTCTTCCTTCTCAGAATAGATTAATAATAATAATAGTAATAATATGATTTCAGCATTTATTTTTACGACACTTAACAACCACACATGTGGGAGAAACTCCAAGGGTTTATAGATTACAACTTACACAGTACAACACAGTACAACATTTCGAACTCAAATTTGGAATCTTTTCAATTTAAAAAGTCATAAATTACAGATGGGAAAACCGTAGATTGATTTTGTGTGAAAAACCCACCTTACTATGACCTGGCCGGGTTTCCAACCCGGAACTTCCCGATTGCTAAGCCACATTGCTTCAAATGCCCCACCTTTATCCACTCGGCCACAGCACCGGTATAAATTATACATATAAATTAAATTAAATTAATCTGAACCATGCTTCTCACAAAGCTTTGTAATTCAGTCAGCCACCATATTAAACGTTAAAAAGGGATGTACCTCTCCTTACCTCCCAAGGGCATGGTCATACCCTTCTCAGTATCCATGTTACTGAACATTACATTCAGAATAGAATCCAACAGGAACAGCATACAGGTGTAAAATGAAAAAATTAGACTGCCAGTGTTGGAGTACTTCCAAAGTGCTCTTAAGTACTCTTTTTGTCCACGTACTGATGCGCAGGTGTTTAAGTGGTTTTCAAGTATTTGTACTCATCATGCAGTACACTTGGGTGCTAGAAAGTACTTTATATGTTTAATGTTAACTTTGTTGAATACTGTACATAAGTAGTCATATTCCAAGTTACTTTTCATTTGTTTTTATTAGAACTAAGTACTGTACATTGATGTTCTTTGCCGAGGCTAAAGATAACAGAGCAATTAAGTGATTAAAATGGTGCTTGCTTAATCAGCTCTCTTTTCAGTTATCTGCCCAAGTATTAAATTTCACTGTTGTAAGAGAGAAGTATTGTCATGGTCAACAGTAAAATACCTCTTTTTTATATCAATGGCAGTTTTGAAAACATTCTTGTATATTAAATAAATCAAAAAGGACTTGTACTCATTCTGGTATGAAAAATGACTCTATCTTAGTATTCAGATTTAAAAAAAAAATAGATGTACTTTTCACTTAACCCCAATTTAAGTTTTAAAGCTTTGAATGTGAAACTTGGTACTTAGAACTTTTAAGTATTCTGAAGCACAAGTTTGAAACTGCTCTGATGGCCATGAATTTCCAACCAAACAATTTCATGAAGCATCCATATACTAATATAGATTAAAGATGAATGGAAACAGAGAAAGCACATATGGTACTCACTGGAAGAACTGACTTTTAATATTACATCTAAAACAGATGGAATATAAATAAAAAGATTAAAGCGACAAAGGATGCTCAAACTGTAATAATTAATATAACTATAGTTGAATACAGTAGCTGTTCAGGCGCGTAGCCAAGGGGGGGGGGGGGAAGGGGGCGGCCCCCCCCCCTTGAGCATATTATTATTATTTTTTTTTAATGTTTTTATGATATCGCTAGTATTTTCAAAAGAGAAAATGCTAAGATGCAACTTACAAGGCCTGGGAAGTGCCATTTCCAGCGATCTGGGAGGCATTTTTAGCCAAAATTTTCTTGTACGCTTCGCCCCAACCATGGTGGCGCTACGCTTAGATAGTTTGCAATGCTGAATCTACAATTTCGCCCCTCCCTTGGCAAATTCCTGGCTACGCGCCTGCAGCTGTTCACCAGGATCCAATATTGTCCCTCATGTGAGGGAGAGAATTGGATCACAAATCAATACTTTGCCAAAATATGAAGGAACGATAGTCCTTTATAGTACATGGTATGGTACTATTTTAAGTTTTTAACCTTGCATTGAAATGAAATATTGCATGATTGCAATATGAGAAATTAGGGCAAGTTTTTGTGCATGAGGTATGGATATCAACAGACAATTGTTATAATTGTTTCAAATTATGTAATTTATTGTATTGAAAAGCTTGAAAACATGATAATGTTTTATATCTGAGCAATCATGAAACAGGAATCACATTTTGGACATTTAATTAACTAATTTTACCAATTTTAAAATTCTTGATCAATTGTTAACTAGTTTTGGATCACCATTACAGTACCTCTATTAAGCAATTACTTGGGAACCCTGCTGGCCTATCAAGAATGCCTAAGTTTAAATTAGGATTCACAGTTATTTTATAAATTCTTTTGTTTTTAATTATACAATGGTTGCATTTCTTCTCAGTGTTTGAACAAAATTCTCAATTATAACTAACGACAGTACAGTATAGTACTGTACAAGTCTACAACAATCTTAAGCCTACCTTCACTTTTAATATGCCAATTCCAAAATATTTTACAGGTAGGAAGTTACTGTATAGCACAATATACTCACATTTGAATAGTTGGTATCTCTACCAAGATTGTTGTAAGATACTGTAAAAACAATTTTTTTTTAAATCTCCATATGGATTGATATAGTGGAGTTTTTATCTTCTTAATGCTCCTCATTAGTTCATTTCTCTACAACTCCGTACCCATCTTCCTGTCCACAAGCTGATGCATTTAAACTGTATCGGGTGAAAGTGTATGTACACTTATCATTTGCCAAAGATAATGACAATTTACATCTCAATACAGTGTGGAGTTCAAAGGTTATAATTTGAGGTCAGCAGAGGTCAAAGTCTGAACATATTGTACACACAATAAATCAAGAAGATAGCATCCAATGAACTTTCTGTTATAGTATGTGGTTCTAGTGTACCTTGTTATATCTGGAATACCACTCAAGGTCACAATATTAGCTCCAAATGTGAGACTTGGGTAAACTTCATACAGTACTTGGTTGTGGATCCAATTTATTACTTACTATCAAGACCTGTCTGTGCACAGAGTGCAGTAAATGTTCTCATATATACATACTGTTAACGTGGCATGGAATTATTAAGCCTACAGTAGAGCTCTCCCTACATGTAATGTATTGGGTGATGAGATATTGTACTTGACCCCACATCAGAAGTGTGTGTGAGTGTGAGCAAGAAAGTGTGTCGCCATCCTCCTCCTAGACCGTAAGTCCGATCAAGTTCAAACATTGTGGGAAGGTGCCTGACCATGTACACTACAGTAGTGCCTGCGGAATTGATGATGTCATAGGTTAGCAGTCAAAGGTCAAGATACCCCAATTTTGGTTTTATAGCTATTTTCTGACTTGTCAACATGTACAGTAAGAAAAAGCATTAAACCACACGATATGAAGAGAATGATGAGACAAATATTCAGATAGGACAGGTTTAGGGTCGAAACTCAAAGGTCAATTGTGGTCAAAGGTCAAATTGGCCAAAATTGTGTGAAAAGTGTCGCAAACTCCTTTTAGACCGTAAGTCCGATCAAGTTCAAACTTATTGGGACAGTGCCTGACCATGTAAACTAGTGCCTGCGTGATTGAAGCAGTCAAAGGTTAGAGGTCAAAAGGTCAAGAAACCCCAAAATTGGGCTTAGCCATTATCTGCTTGTCAGTATGTTGGAAAAAAGTCATTAGACCATAAGATTCTGTAGAGAATAATGGGACAAATTTTCAAATAGTACTTTTGTGGTTGTAAAGGGTTGCTGTCATAGGTCAATGTAGGTCAAACTGGCCCAAATTGTCTAGGTCAGATGTCAAAAAATCCCTAAATATTCAACATGAAGAAAAAGCTATTCAACCACATGACATGTGGGGAATGATGAGACAAATTTACTAGAATAGGCCTGTATCTTTTTGGATTTGAGGGTTAGATTGATAGGACTATTTTTGTCAAAGGTGAAATTGGCCCAACTTTGATGCCTTTCATGAAGCAACAATGATGGTTGTTAAGGTAATATCGTAGCGTAGTAGTGACCCTTTACCCTTTCCTGTATATGGCCCAGATTGGTACTGTACTACAACATTTTTTGACTACTATCACACACATGTATACAGTGGTAGAACTTAGGCCTACCACTTTTGAAGAGATGACTGCATTGTACAAAGGTTATATTGTACAGTCAATTTTGACTTGAATAATTGAAGATAATATTGGTAATATTATTGTAATTTCAAGTTGAATTGACAGGAATTTTCTTGACTTTGTTTTGATGTTGCAGAGTTAAAGGTATACCAGAAGGTGGTATCGGCTCAAATACAACCGCGGAGGCACACCATTTTGATCACCCATGGTTCCAAACAGTTATAATGTTCATAGGTGAGTGCAGTAGTACTGTATGACCACGGTTCTTGTCTCCGTAACAGAATTATGTGATTTTTTAATATACTTTGTTCTGTGTTAAAAAAGTTTACATTTTCAGTCGATTTGTAACATTTTAAAAAATATTTTCCCTACAGTAATAATAATAATAATTAATAATAATAATTAACAGTTCTTATATAGCGCAACTTACAATAAATCTCGCGGCGCTGTACTTAACCCTGGTCATTGGTAACTTGTCACACCTACACACCAAAGTGTGCACAATTCAAACAATCTCTCCTGGGGCACCACAGTGCACCACAGCCACGTATCCCTTGGGGGTCTTCCCATAGGGTGCAGCCACAAACCGGCGCACGCAACTATATTTACAAGTCACCTCGCAAGTCTTTGTTATCAGTAGGTATAAAGCTAAAGAATGGAAAATTAGGCAACCTGCTGGTGGATATAACCATGGAGGAAAAAACAGACGTTTTTACCTCCATGATATAACCCACCATGGAGAACAATTGATATTGAATTACAACGTGTATCTATATATACCCACATTTAAATTTATGCCAGACAACAATAGACCCGGTCTACTGTACAGTTAGTGTCCTTGAAGTCTGTCTCGCACAGGCACAGATGTCACCAGCTATCATTCTCAGTTGTAAATCATCTCGGGCAGCACCGACAGGTTCCCTACAATCATATTAATGATATTTAATATTTGCTTTTTATATAGCGCTTTATACCAGCGATAGGTTTCAAAGCGCTTTACAGACGTTAAATTACCCCTGGTCAATGATAACCTGTCCCAGAGACAATCCCTCCAGTCGGCAGCAGTTAAATACTGCTCCCAATGACAAGTTACCTCACAGGTACCTATTGGTACCTATTGGGTGGAGAGAGGCAAGTGAGATAAAGCATCTTGCCCAAGGACACAACGTAATGAACTAGGCAGGAATCGAACCAGCAATCCTTGGATCACGAGTCCGACGCCTTAACCAATTGGCCACCACGCTCTCACATAATTATGAGTGTGAGATTCATTTCTCACTCAGACCTATGTTCTAAGCTCTTTTGCAAAGGATGATGAAATTAAAAAGGCCATTCTAGACCAATTAGGTCTAATCAATAGTCGTAACTCAATTGAATTTTTTTTCCCCAAGCTTTTAATATTTCTTGTTAACCAGTTGATACTTCCATATTTGGTGGTGTTTGGTGATAAATGTGGGTGTATATAGGTTATGTAATGGGGGAGGGGAGGTTTGTTTTTACCTTTTGAAAAGGGGGTACCGTTATTTTAGTACATGTATACACTTAACAAGACATTTTACCAAATCAACAAGAAATCTTTGTTCATGCTAAAAGTTTACTAAATCAGTATTTTTTATTTTTTTACATGGATTTTTTTAATACATATAGCAACTTGTAGAGGGTGCATGACAGTATAGTAGCTCATATTGTGGCAAATTACATTATAGTGGTCTTTTACAGTACATTACCTGTGTAGCACAGCCAGACACATTGCAATTAATGCATATAGACGGTACATTAAATCTGTATGCTCATTAAGGTCACATCCGTACATGTTGAATTCCTCAAGAAATAAACTTTCTATATAGTGGAACAAATAGGCGGGGGGGGGGGGGGAAGGGAAGAAGGGAGGGGAGGGATATTATAGGCCTGGTTACTTTTTATTACATAGAATATTAATGTTTGCTTAAAATCAATGTCATCTTCAGGGAATCTGAACATTACATTTTTTATCATTGATGTTATAATGTTCAGTGAAGACATCCAGTAAGCTGCTTTAAGACAGCCTAGGCCAAAATGAAAGTTTTCTGGTTCAATAACACTGCATGTATATAGTAGTTAGTGTGAGACGTATTTTGATGTATATAAGGTCATGTAAAGTTCAAGGTTATTTTTTGTTACTTTATTCCTAGCATTGGTTGGCAGTCCGCCAGAATCCGTAGTTGTCGTTGATAGAATCTACGTGCTGTTTTGCGTCTTTCTCCGTACGTTATGTGTGTGACATGATATTATATTTGCAATTCAGCTGTGTGCGAGATCAATTGGCTTGTCCAATCAAAAGTTATTATTATTGGTTGCTATTGAGTATTGACACTTCGGCCAATCAGCCTTGTTAATTCCAGTTTGCATAATCTAAAGAAGCATCTTTTTATATTTGAGGGTTCTCAGTTAGTCTTCGTCCCGTAAAGACATATTGTAATAGTTCTCATATCTTTAGGTCGTTTATTGTTAAACCGTTTCAAGTTTCATCCCATCTATTGTTCTCAATTTGGAATCCCAACATTTCAATAAAAGTTTATCACAAGAAGAAACTTATCCTATTGGTCTTCTGAACTGTTTCTCGTATAATCTCTATATTTCGGACTTAACCCTTGGCAGAATTATCTCGTGTAAGGCCCCCAGTAACAGTTAAAACCCCGCCTCACATTAGTTTGCTGAGACATGAAGTAACAGACTACAGTATTTTAAGGAGAACATTGTCTCCCCTTCAGTGATGGGCAAATGACTGACACTATTAATGCCAAAGATTGAGAATTAATTCATTACTTATTTCCTTAATCCCTCTCAATTGTCCAGAATGATCACTTTTTTTTGATGAGTCATATCAGTCTCCTACTCTAGACGGAATTCTGACAAGTTAAATATAATATATAAATATAATTATAAATATAATTATAAATATAATAGTAGACTGAAATCATTCACTTGATTTAGAGCTTTTAAGTTGACATGTAGTCACTCTTCAATGGTAAGAGTGACTATCACCTCTCTAAAGGAATGGCCATCATAGACAGTCTCAAATAGCGAATTTTCAATCTTAGAAAATTAAAGAGCGGATACTAAAACCTGTCAAGCTAAAACAGATGAGCTTCAATATGGATCTAACTGGTCTGATTTTAGTCTCCTGTCTTTTATCCTGCCTTTATATTGCTAGCTCAATGCAGCCTGGTTTTGTATAGAAAGTGGGTACATACTGTAGCGGGTTGGATGGGCAGGGTTGGGTGGGATGCCCTTTGCTTTCTTTCTTTGTCAGTTCCTCCTACTCAATCCTTTCAATTCTTTTGCCCATTTTTCCTTGCTCTTGTTTGGACTTCTATTTCACAAATTTGCTTCTTGAAGGCTGTGAAGAGCCGCGCACAAAGAAACGTCTAATGCCGGTAATCTTACCTAGTGTTGAATGAGGTGTAACAGAAGTGTTAGATACCACCATCGGTCCCAGAAATTACAAACACAACTTGCTATCGTCTGTAATTTGACACCAGTGTACAGTCAATACATACAACTACGGTCAATACCCACAACACAGTGTACATAGCAGCGATGGACATCTCAGGTCTAGATAAAAGATAACAAGGTATCACGTTTCATTAACTGTCTGCATTTTGTAGCGACAAAAAGAAAACGTCGTTTGCAAGCAACGGAAAAATAACTTTCAGAGCGCGGCACGCGGTTTGGGGCGAGTCTTCAATGCCTTTAAACTGTCTTAGTAGTCTACTCAATCATTTAGTTATCTGTCCAATGTATTTTCTGTTACAGTATTTGTGGTTAATATTACTTTACCTGCAGTATCTCATATTAATTATTGTCAGTATCAATGTTCTCACAACTATGTTTTTAAAACCTGAATATCTCTTTTTTGTAATGATCGTAACGATTGATTTCGGAGACTTATTTAATTGGATTCATGATTTTCTCTCCTGGTCCAGGTGAAAGTTTATGTTTAATAGGTCTGCTGGTCTATAGGTACAGAGAACGGGCGAGGCATAGACAGAATCTGTACCTCAGTAACATCCAAGATGATGGAAATGTGGCAGATGTTGAATTCAGACAACCAAGGTACAGTTTGTTTTAACACTTGTAAAAAATTAATAGATAAAGTGATAAGAGAAAAATATCTTGAAATAACAAATCAAGCTCAGTTTACTTCGCTCCTCTCTTACCTGTCTCCAAGCTTCATCTGCACTCTCTTAGAATGTGTAATGTTATTGAATATGCATAGGATACTGTACACGCGTGCAAACGATGCACTACATTGTAAAATCTGCACCTGTTTGTTATTGAGCTGTGCATTTGCATATATTGGTATATAAGTTAGAGCATGCGGTCTGCTCATCCTTGTTCACCCTGTCTCTCCATCTGTCAACACATAATCTCAGACATGCCGTCTTATATCTGTCCTGTACAGCATGACTATGTAACGCAATAAAATATAACATGTTAATACTCAACGTCAATTGTGTTCTACTTGTTTGCTTAAAGAACTCATATCTAAACAAAGAAACATGACAGAATGAGATTCCAAATATAGTTGGCAACCTTTCAGCCTTCAGGATTACCAGTCCAAATATGCTTAATTTGGAGGTTTACAAGTAGTAGCAGGCATTGTTCCTGTCTGTGACCTTGCTGTGCAGGTCAATCAGTAACCATGCACAATTTTTCCAACATAAGACAATGAAGATATCTAATTTCACCCTCACTGTTCCTACATTATTCCATGTAGGTTTTGGAAAAGAAACCATGTTTTCATACATTCCTTCTGCCCCAAGTTCACCTGTTCATTTCTAAACAACTGTGAATTTTGAATAAATTTATGCTGTAGATTTGTTTTTGGTATGTAATGTGTACAATGCTGTCGTGTTGCAGAACATTTAGCCCCAGTCCATCAATAGGCTGCGGCGGTTCGATGTACATTTCTGTGAAAAAAATAATTTGACCAAGCCAGTCCTTTCACAGTCTTAATATCGATTGATAGTAGTTCTTCCTTCATAACTTTCCAATTTTGAGTGATCTGAATGAAAGCATGTGAAGTATCGACGAACATTAATTACTCTCGATGTATCAACAACATCATTGATCATAATTTAACAGTTGTATTATTGTATTCCCTGTTCAACACGTTAAAGCAGGGGTTCCCTAGTTTTGGGTGCATGAACCCACATGGGGTGTGTGAGTACATCACAGGGGGTTCGTGAGACGTTTCTGAAAGTCAAAACTAGAGTACTTTTTGTTGAACTAAACCTGATATATCATATAATTTAGTAATACAAAATTCCTACCTATCGATAAACTCTTTTCACGTTCCATAAGCATATGTTGCCATAGTACAGTTAGTACCGTACCGTGCATGTGATAAATAACTGAATTATGAAACAGACACTTGATCTTTAATGAAGCACTGCTATGCATATTATAGTATAATAATGACTCAGATCGTGTCTCGAAGAGTTGGTGATTCGTGGACAACTCTGACATCCACAAGGGGGTTCATGGGGGATAAAGTAAGGGAAACCCTGGGTTAAAGTATACATAATACATCACTGTTTAGTGTAGGATCACATAAATGTCTGTGAACAAAAAGTGTCATACTGGTTACCGATTGACCTTTTGACCTACAGTATTATGCAATACTCCTCCACATTGTAACTCTGATCTTAGCTTATTACAATATCCAGTGTTCTAATGAAGGTTTACCATTTAACTTTACAGGCATGTTTTGCATTTAAAATTTGTGGTTCCCAATTTATCTTTGTTTAATATCTAAAAATACTGACAGCAATGTGTTTTTTTGTTTTTTTTTAAACCATAAAGACTGGTATTTTATGCAGCCTGTAAAACTACTGACAGCAATGTGTGTCTTTTTTCCCCTTCATGACTGGTACGTCATGCAGCATGTAGCATTATCAGTGCATTCGTGTAACAAGTTGAGACATTTTCATAAAGTTTTCCTTTGTGTCTGTCACAAAATAATCGGCCTGGAAGCATCGAATTGTGGTATTAGAGCTGAATGACTTACAGTAGCCTACACTTCACATCTGGAGGCTACATAATTTACAGCCTTAGTTCATTTTGGATGTTTCAGAATTGGAACCATCCATTTCAGATGGGAGAACCATGTATCTCTTGAACTTGGATGACAAAACCGACCTTACTTTGGCCGGCCAGGGATCGAATCCCATCACATCCTAGATGTACTAGGTTTTGTTGCTTCTGATTCTGCACTTGCTTTAACCAGGAAGTTGTTCCATACCAAATCACTGCTTTAACCTACTCAACTATTTAGCACTCAGTTTAGTTCAAACAGTATAGAAACAAGTAGATATGCCATAGGCTAATCCCGTCCCTCCATCTCGTCCAATTTCTCTTGGGACTAGAGAACATTAAAAACAGGAGAGGTATTTGATTCAATAGCAAGTGCATTCACAGTGACACTGTTTTGACGTTGTTTTTTTCTTCTTCTTTCACAGAATATTCCAGATTGTGTTTCTTTTGCCAACTATGTGTGACTTGATTGGAACAACCCTGGCAGGTAGGGCAAAAAAAATCTCCATTCACTCATCAGCAGGTGTTCCTAATAACTCTTTTTTTTTTCTTTTTTTTTTAATATTGGGAAAATTTGACTTTCTAAAAGTATTTGATATCCACTTGGCAAAGAAAAACCAATAGAAGAAATGTTTTTGGACACCTTGCCAAGCTTGCCAAGAAATAAAGAAAAAAAAAGGAAAAACAATGAAAGTTGTTATTTACTACTTCAAGTACATTAAGTAAATATTAAAAACAAGTCTTAGATAAACCAGAGCTAACATTAAGCAATTGATTTATTTGGTGTACATACTTTAAATTTCTCATTACTAGTTTCTATAATTATCTGTCCAATGTATTTTCTGTTACAGTATTTGTGGTTAATATTACTTTACCTGCAGTATCTCATATTAATTATTGTCAGTATCAATGTTCTCACAACTATGTTTTTAAAACCTGAATATCTCTTTTTTGTAATGATCGTAACGATTGATTTCGGAGACTTATTTAATTGGATTCATGATTTTCTCTCCTGGTCCAGGTGAAAGTTTATGTTTAATAGGTCTGCTGGTCTATAGGTACAGAGAACGGGCGAGGCATAGACAGAATCTGTACCTCAGTAACATCCAAGATGATGGAAATGTGGCAGATGTTGAATTCAGACAACCAAGGTACAGTTTGTTTTAACACTTGTAAAAAATTAATAGATAAAGTGATAAGAGAAAAATATCTTGAAATAACAAATCAAGCTCAGTTTACTTCGCTCCTCTCTTACCTGTCTCCAAGCTTCATCTGCACTCTCTTAGAATGTGTAATGTTATTGAATATGCATAGGATACTGTACACGCGTGCAAACGATGCACTACATTGTAAAATCTGCACCTGTTTGTTATTGAGCTGTGCATTTGCATATTGGTATATAAGTTAGAGCATGCCGTCTGCTCATCCTTGTTCACCCTGTCTCTCCATCTGTCAACACATAATCTCAGACATGCCGTCTTATATCTGTCCTGTACAGCATGACTATGTAACGCAATAAAATATAACATGTTAATACTCAACGTCAATTGTGTTCTACTTGTTTGCTTAAAGAACTCATATCTAAACAAAGAAACATGACAGAATGAGATTCCAAATACAGTTGGCAACCTTTCAGCCTTCAGGATTACCAGTCCAAATATGCTTAATTTGGAGGTTTACAAGTAGTAGCAGGCATTGTTCCTGTCTGTGACCTTGCTGTGCAGGTCAATCAGTAACCATGCACAATTTTTCCAACATAAGACAAAAATGAAGATATCTATTTTCACCCTCACTGTTCCTACATTATTCCATGTAGGTTTTGGAAAAGAAACCATGTTTTCATACATTCCTTCTGGCCCAGGTTCACCTGTTCATTTCTAAACAACTGTGAATTTTGAATAAATTTATGCTGTAGATTGTGTTTGGTATGTAATGTGTACAATGCTGTCGTGTAGCAGAACAGGTAGCCCCAGTCAGTCAATAAGCTGCGGCAGTTCGATGTAGATTTCTTCGAAAAAATAATTTGACAAGCCAGTCATTTCACAGTATTAATATCATCGTTTGATAGTTCTTCCTTCATAACTTTTCCAAGTTTGAGTGATCTGCATAAAAGTATGTGAAGTATCAGCGAACATTAATTACTCTAAATGTATCAACGACATGATTAATTAACAGTTGTATTAATGTACTCCCTATTAAACACGTTTAAGGGTACATGATACATCACTGATTAGAGTGAAGGATCACATGTCTGTGAACAAAAAGTATACTGGTTACCAATTGACCTTTTGACCTACAGTACACTATTGTGCAATACTCCTCCACGGTGTAACTCTGATCTTAGCTTATTACAATATCTAGTGTTCTAATGAAGGTTTACCATTTAACTTGACAGGCATGTTTTGCATGTAAAATTTGTGGTTCACAGATTGTTTAATGTCTAAAAATACTGACAGAAATGTTTTTTGTTTCGTTTTTTAACCATAAAGACTGGTATTTTATGCAGCATGTAAAAATACTGACAGCAATGTGTTTTTTATCCCCTTAATGACTGGTACGTTATGCAGCATGTAACATTATCAGTGCATTCGTGTAACAAGTTGAGACATTTTCATAAAGTTTTCCTTTGTGTCTGTCACAAAATAATCGGCCTGGAAGCATCGAATTGTGGTATTAGAGCTGAATGACTTACAGAAGCCTACACTTCACATCTGGAGGCTACATAATTTACAGCCTTAGTTCATTTTGGATGTTTCAGAATTGGAACCATCCATTTCAGATGGGAGAACCATGTATCTCTTGAACTTGGATGACAAAACCGACCTTACTTTGGCCGGCCAGGGATCGAATCCCATCACATCCTAGATGTACTAGGTTTTGTTGCTTCTGATTCTGCACTTGCTTTAACCAGGAAGTTGTTCCATACCAAATCACTGCTTTAACCTACTCAACTATTTAGCACTCAGTTCAGTTCAAACAGTATAGAAACAAGTAGATATGCCATAGGCTAATCCCGTCCCTCCATCTCGTCCAATTTCTCTTGGGACTAGAGAACATTAAAAACAGGAGAGGTATTTGATTCAATAGCAAGTGCATTCACAGTGACACTGTTTTGACGTTGTTTTTTTCTTCTTCTTTCACAGAATATTCCAGATTGTGTTTCTTTTGCCAACTATGTGTGACTTGATTGGAACAACCCTGGCAGGTAGGGCAAAAAAAATCTCCATTCACTCATCAGCAGGTGTTCCTAATAACTCTTTTTTTTTTCTTTTTTTTTTAATATTGGGAAAATTTGACTTTCTAAAAGTATTTGATATCCACTTGGCAAAGAAAAACCAATAGAAGAAATGTTTTTGGACACCTTGCCAAGCTTGCCAAGAAATAAAGAAAAAAAAAGGAAAAACAATGAAAATTGTTATTTACTACTTCAAGTACATTAAGTAAATATTAAAAACAAGTCTTAGATAAACCAGAGCTAACATTAAGCAATTGATTTATTTGGTGTACATACTTTAAATTTCTCGTTACTAGTTCCTATAAGGAGTGGGACCTTGTTTTTCATGGGTGTCACATGATCTTTCTTCAGTGCTAGACTGCTCACCCCTAAGGTCATATTAAATGTAGCATACAGTACATCTATTAAAAGCCCCATTGACTTACACACTATACCACAAAAGTAATGTGGTCTTTAATTCTAGATAGAAGTTCTTACTAGCTAAATGCTACTCATCACTGGATAGCTGACAAGTTGACCATTCGTGGCACCAACAATTTTCCGTATCATGATTGTGCAGATTTTTTGCTATGACAGCCTGAACTTTTCGTCACCTGTAAACAAATCTCTTCACTGAGTAGTAAACAATATTCGTATGCTTCTCCTGGGAGGCCTAGAGGGGTTAAAAAGTGTCTCATTTGACCCAATTTTTGCACCACATGTACTTCCGTTCATGCTCTTCAACATGCAAGCCACAAAATACCAGATTCTGTCTGATAACACATCAACAATAGATGTTCTTGACTGCTTTTTGGCACTCTTCCTGAAGGAGAACAATAGGGGCGGACTGATATAGACTCTAATAGGTGTATGCCACCTTAACGTAACTGCCTATGTACTCTTGTGAACGCCTCCTGGGTGGTTACTGTGGCAACGATCTGACTGTTTGTAACCCTAGCCTGCATGTACATCATACTTATTCATTGACCTTTGCTTTACATATAATGTTAGATGTGTCGAGCCATTTCATTGGTTCCTTGCTGGAAGCAAATGAAAATATTCAATCAGGTTGACATTTGTATTCGTGGGTGTGTGCGTGCGTGGGGGTGGGTGTGTTTTTCTATCTGACCGAGGACTTGAACAAAAGAATTTCAGGTCCTCGGTTGTGATTTCTAAAGAATCACTACGTCCTCGGAAGAATTCTATTGTATGGGGTATTGTTAAGGTTAGGGTACGTGGATTTGAACAAAGGAAAATACAATGGGGTCCTCGGTCTGAATGTAATACAAACATGTTTGGGTGTGCGTGTGTGTATGTGCATGTTACAGCCAGCTTGTAAACATGATATCTCAAGAAGCATTTAGTTGAATCAATGTCATACGCGTTAGGTACATGCACCATGATGTGTAGATGT
>KN883116.1:71016-114883 GCA_000934455.1 Apostichopus parvimensis | reverse complement strand
ATAGATATATATGTCTGTGAAGACGGTCAGAAGTGTGCAAGGTATCATGTTTGGCAACAAAAAGGAAAAAGAAGCCCTATCCTTACCTTAGAACCAACCATGGTGGGGTTGAGGTCATTGCTGATACTGTCTTTTGTATGCGGGTTTGTGAACCGTTTGATGGTTGTCGCCCCCAGGGGTTCTTGGATGTCATAAAGGTTGAGTAAAGTAACAGGTCTTGTGTTTAGGTTTCTTTTCCACCTTTTAACAGAAACACATGTCACTACCAACTTGTGGATATTTCACTGCAAAAAAGGTTCTTAATGGAACCAACACAGAGCCCCTTTTTTTTAAGGCTTCCCAGCGTCAGGTTTTGTAATATGTATAGCTGGTTATATCGAACAGCCTACTTCATGGCACATCATGGACAGACAATCAGAGCTAATTATTTAGTTTACTGCACTTTTGGTCATCAATTGTAAGGAGAACACAAAATACCTTAAATTAAGCGACCTCAATGTTTACCACTTAAAAGGTCTATCCGATAGCCTTTGTGGTACTTTATAGTGCCATGGCTGAGTTCATTTCAAAGATGTGCTGGTACAGAGTTGCACTGGTAACAGTTAAACTAGGCTACTATATAGTCATACATTGTCAAGCAAAATTGGTAGTCTTCTGTTTATGTAAACACACATGAGGCGTTATAACCAAACCCACCAGTCTCTATCGAAGATTATATCAGCAATTTCACTTTCAATTTTAAAATCTTCCGTATTTTTTACAAAGCCTCTAACAATCAGAGCCAGTTCAACAATGAAAGTGGTTTTGAACCATGTGCTGTCCAGATACACAAGTCTGTTATACTCATGTGATCCCAGGTAGCATACAGTAGTACTATATTTTTCACTTTAAGACACAATAAGTCTGTAATATACAGTTAGTGTTACCCTTTGAAATCCCTTTAATATATATTAAACCGAGGAGGATATTAAAGAGGAAGGCAGACCATAAATGGGGAAGAGGAAGGGAGAGAAGGACATGGTCGGAACAAGGAGATGGAACAAGGGTAGTGGAGGGTTATATTTGCAGACATGGCTAGTCGCAAACCCTTCCTCGAGTATGCCACTTTTTACAAGTTTAAAGCTGGCAATGTTCTTCCCTGTTTCCTTCAGTAAATGCATACAACTGTTCTTCTCACATGTATGATAAATGTCCATATAGTCTGGGTAAACTATTGTATTATGGCATATTATGCATTTTCATGCACTTTTCAAAATGTTACAATTTAGTCTCAGTAAAGGAAAATAAGGTCCATTAGTTCATTGTCATGCATTTCAAAGGGAAAGTAAGTCCTAGGCCTAATGGTCGTAAACCAAACAGAGAGAATTGATTGGCCCATGATCTGTTGGGTGGGGCTTGCAAATTTTGATTGAAGTTTGTAGAATCTACGGACTACGTTAAAAAATCTGACGAATTTTAACTCAATAAAAATAATGAATATTAATATGAAAATTGCATAGTACAGTGTCATTTCTACTGAGCTTTTGGGGCAGTCAGCTGGAACGATCGAAGTTTTAATTTGGCAAGCACACATTGAGACTTTTACACTTATTTGGGGGAAAGCTAGGCATCTTACCAATACAGAAATATGCTTTACAAAACGTGTCAAAATGTTGCTACAGTAATTCAAAGTCTGTTAAAAGTACACCATAAATTCACTCCTTCTGATGTGTGCTTCATCAAAAAGAGTGTAAATTATAGGTTAGGATATATAAATGGCACCTGGTTTTAATAATACATGCAAGAGATCACTGGTTCCATAGAAATACAACCAGGTCACTGTCAACAGAATGTGGCCTCTTTAGTCACCGATATGTTAATGTCACCCCTGTGAGCAATAAAAGTAAGTCACTAATGTGTTAACTTGTTTGCATGCTTGATTTGATTGACATACTACAGGCATATTTGTGCCCACGAACAATTTGGGACCAGCAGAAACTTGCCACAGGGAGGGAGAGGAGGGCAAAAATTGCAGACTTTGTGTTTTATTTGCACAGAATTTAACCATTTCTCTTCATTTTAAAGTTTTGACCCTTTCCCATTTGGATTTTGTCTCTTCTGGGAATTTTGATCCCACCAGGAAAATTGCTCCAGACAGGACAGCTGAAAATCAGAACAAGAAAAGTTGGCATGCATGTAACAATAGATTTAGAATAAGGTGACCGGACGTCCCCGATTTTCGGGGACAGTCCCCGATTACAGTGTGCTGTCCCCGATGAACAAGTGTCCCCGAAAATGTCCCCGAATCGTCAAAATGTTCAGGAATTTCAAAAATATCACACATTATTAGTTAAATAATTGTAAAAACAAAATTTAGTGTGCAGTCGCAGAACGGAACGGAACACAAATTTATGACACAAGCAGCTCACAGGCTCTCAAAGAACCACGTAAAGTAAGTGAATTTCATCTAAGAAAAAGCTATATTTTTGAAAATAAAGTTAATTTAAAAAGTGCTTCTAAGTATCACCATTTTACATCTGAGCACCTTAGGCACTTGAAAATTTTCCACCCTCCCCTCCCCTTAAACCCCTACCCCATATCAGTTACGCAATAAATGTCCCTGATTCCAGTCAGGAAAATATGGTCACCCTAATTTAGAAGCTATTTGCCATTAGGTCATTAGGCTAGATCTGCTATACATTCCCCTCAAATATTTTTCTGCCACCCCCCTCCCCTCAAATATTTCTCTGCCACCCCCTCCCCTCAAATATTTCTCTGCCACCCCCTCCCCTCAAAGAAAAAATTGTCAGAAAACCTTTTTTTTTTAATTGAAAAATAGGTTCTATCTGCCCCCTAAGATTGCATTTAACCCAGCTATTAATAGAAGAAGTCTAGCTATCCCCTTGGGTGAGAAAGTGGTCATTTTTTCTATTGCATAGTAGTACAGTGCTGAATTTTGTCATGACTTACCATTGTTCGACAAATTTCTAGCATATTTGAGTGAAATGTTTGATAAGATATCTGAATAGATACTGTAACCTGTGGTAGGCTCCTATTAATCCATGAGAAGTGAACTGGTGACAGTGAGACCCCGCATACAGCATCATAGCTGTCGACTCTTGAGAAGGCAAATGCTGGTCCATGCCACGAATCTCCGTCCTGGGGGAGGGGTATAAAGGGGAGGGGGTGTCCCCCTCCCCTTTTGATTTTTTTTTGGAATCCTGGTGATGCCTACATGTAAAATTGTGGCACTTAGAAAGGCTTTTGTCACCCAAAATTTTCTGAGAAATATGCATTTTTTTGTGTGTAACATCAATAAATTGAATAGTATGTGATAATTCATTCTTTCCCGTGGCATGAAAATGTTCGCTGCTCGCCCCAATGAAAAGAAATATAGGCTAATTTGAGGTTCAAATGATGCTGTAAAGGAGGTTTTATACTCTATTATTGTATCTCTTTTTCAGGTCAATCAGAATCTACATGCAATAGAATCGGTTCAGAGTCAAACCCAAATGTCAAAAAATTAAACAACATTCCATGACAAATGAGAAACATCATCCATAATTCTCTCCCAACCCAGACTTGGTTGTTGTTATCATATAAAAACATTTAATTCTTTTGCCATAAATTATGCATTTATACACTGTAGGATGATATAATTACTTCGTCGAAATTATTCCAGTAGGCAGTATGTACAGGTGTTGGTATGACTCCAACCGTGAGTTGTTTTGAGGGTAAAAACGATGAGGTAACGCGGAGTAGAAAACAGATAAAGACAGTCTGTTTTGCGTGGGATGAATGCTAAAGAAATGATGGTTGCTTAGTCAATATTTGATGCAATTTGTTTTATGTATACTTGACAATTACAATGCGGGTTTTTCGGACGCTTGCGCGGATCAGCGGGTTTGGGTGTTAGAATGCGGGTCCAACCCGCGAAATGCGGGTCAGTTGGGAGCTCTGCAGCATAAACTGTGCAGGTTTGACCATCATTATTACACCATTTCATTACAATTATCTTGTAGTTAACACACAATTTTCTGTATTGAATTTTAACTCTCGCTCAATATGATGTTTAGAGTGTTAGCGAAAGGTCATATTAACCGTCAGATTGATAGCAAACACAATCTGGCATATTTGATTCCTAGGAATATGGTCAAACTTTCTTACAGGTTTCACTTGTATACCTAGGCCTTCCAGGAAGCTGGGTTTTGAACATTGATACTGTCCACAGTATAGCTGACATCACTCACAAAATATTGCAAATTGAACCTTGTTCCTTGTTCACGTTGAATTGTCTACTTAACCCACTTACAGGATAGTGAACCCCTCAACCTTGCCAGACCTTAAAACCTGGATCGTTTTGTATCAGAATTGGCTGCAAATCTTGTTGGTGTCATACTCAAATCTTCAAGGCAAAATAATGTATTTTGAAACTGTGATATGTTCACAAGTCCTTTGAATTAGGAAATGTGATTTCCAAAATGTTCGTTCCAATGAAAAACAAGGCATTCCTCTAAATTTCTTGCATATAAGCTTTTCTCCATTGAGTGTATTAAAGTGTGTGAAGACTCGCGCAAAAAGAAACGTCTAATGCCAGTAATCTGACCTAGTTTCGAATGAGGTGTAACAGAAGTGTTAGACACCACCATCGATCCCAGAAAAAACACACACAGCTTGCTGCCGTCGGTAATTAGACACTAGTGTACAGTCAGTACATACAATACCCACAGCACAGTGTACAAATGATACAGCAATGGACATCTCAGGTCCAGCTAAAGATAACAAGGTATCTCGTTTCATGACTGTCTGCATTTTGTAGCGACAAGAGAAAAACTTCACTTGCAAGCAACAGAAAAGTTAACTTTTTAAAGACGGCGGCACGCGGTTTGGGCGAGTCTTCAATGCCTTTAAATGGTGACAATTTTTTTTTTCTTGAATTAGTATAGCAGTTAAGCGTTTGCAGCCACATAGATCTCTAGTTATCATGAAGGGCAGTTACATTGTATTCTTGCTTACCTGTCTCCCCACAAACTCAGCACTGTCACTCTATCCTGTCTAGAGTGAATAGGTAAACGTTTAGCACTGTGCTGCCAAGTATATGTAGCTACATGTAGCTACATGTAGCTACATGTAGCTACATGCTATATGTAGCTGTTTGTAGCTATATGTAGCTGTATCCATTATTGACGAGTATCCATCTAATTTATGTGTAAAATACTACATACAGTAGCTTGCTTGGTCAGAATGACCAAACCAAGTGTTTACTCACAGTCAAACTGAAACTGAGGCTTTGAAGCCTTTAACCAAAGTTGCCAAACATTATTCAATTAGTTTACAAATTAAGATTGTTATTAAGACACATTTCTCAATTTGGTTTTCACAAAATTAAAGTTAATGAGCCACTACATTAAGAAGTCCATTTGGCCCAGAACATTTGTAATACTAGTATAAATCACGAATAGAAAGTACAAACTTGAAAATTACAACAACAAAAAAAAGATAAAAAAAAAAGATTGGGATGCCAATATGTCTTCGTTTGAAATGAAACTGATGAGAAGTTCATTACTATTTTGGTCTTTTTAGCTTTGAGTAGCATGAAGAGGACAAGTCTCAAAGGACAAGGACAAGGACAAAGGACAAGTCTATATGCTATGTTTATGCGTCCTCCGACCAACATTGAATAGTTTGTATGAAAATATATTCTTCTTTTACTCTATTTCTTTCTTTACCTAGGTTGTAGGAATGGAAGGCACGTTTGGTTTCTGTTTAATGGTCTTGGTAAGTAAACCACTGAACAAACCAAAAACAATTCCAGAATAGAAGAGGTGTTTTTGAGCTGTGAAGTGATAAAGTTTTTTTTCTTGTTTTGTGTTTTTGTTCTTTGGTGTTTTTTTGAGAGGTTGATGCACACAGCTTGCATGGACTGCATTTCTGCGATATCGTGCAAGTCCTCAACTATTTGTGTTTTGTTTGTCAGCTTAGAATATTATAAATGAATGGACAATAAAGCTTGGCATGCTACAATCAGTGATTTGTTTGAAAGAAAATATTACACAACTCAGGTTTTCTTTGTTTTGTGAGTCTGTTGTGTTACTGTGCATCATAGAATAAAAAGACTGGTACTTTATGACGGTTTTTGTTCAGTTTTGCTCGGGGCTATTATTGAATATGTGGTATTTCTAGTTCAAATTTGAGTCATTTAAACTGGCTTATTATCTTTCGTTATATACAGTTAGTTCTAAAAATAGGGATTATGTCATTGTGAGGGCAGTATGAAAAGATGGTATATTATAGTTGTTTTTAGAAATACCACTAAGGGATGTAACAGGACACACAAATTTGTTTATGTAGAGGATGTACATCAAAGAAAAATCATTTGAGTATGAAACAAGAATTGCTCATTTTAAGAATTAAAAGAACATTTCCGATGTTTACACAAATAGTTTAAGGTAAATTTCTGGAAGAAATAAGAATAGAAACTAATATCTCGCTCTTTTTTTAAATTTGTCTTGTTTGTTGTTACACATTAAACGTATAATTTCTGTCTAAAGACATCATTTATGATTCACTCTTGTTTAATTTGTTAGTTCTTGCAATACTTTTAGCTTGATGTAGGCTTTCAGATATTTCTTACAATGCTCAATATTTTTGTATATTTCATGTATTTTTTTTTATTTATTTTTATTTTACTTTTCTTGCTGTTGAGTCAGACAGTTCTGACAGTTTCAGTTATATTGATTTGATCTGTCAGATAAAGGTCTCAAATATGATACAAGTTTTCAGTAATCCTCGATCCGCTCTTTCGATCCGCTCCTTGGTATCACATTAATGTTACCATTTTCATGTTTTGAATTGATCTTTTGGGAACTTCTTGTAATTCTCTTCATTTTTGATACTGATCTAAATTGGGAAGTTTCAGCAATCATGTTCATTTTATATTGATATTTTGGTTTTCTTCTCCCAATTCTGTATATTGATTTCCATCTTTTGGTTACTTCACCCAATTCTTTATAATTGGCTTCATCTTTCAGATAGTGCATCCCATTCTCTATATTGACTTCATCATTAGATAGTGCTTCCAATTCTCTATATTGACTTCATCTTTAAGATCTTGCTTCCAATTCTCTATATTGACTTCATCTTTCAGATAGTGCTTCCAATTCTGTATATTGAATTCATCTTTAAGATAGTGCTCCCAATTCTCTATATTGACTTCATCTTTCAGATCTTGCTTCCAATTCTCTATATTGACTTCATCTTTCAGATAGTGCTTCCAATTGTGTATATTGACTTCATCTTTCAGATAGTGCTTCCAATTCTCTATATTGACTTCATCTTTAAGATAGTGCTTTCAAATCTCAATAATGACTTCATCTTTCAGATAGTGCTCCCAATTCTCTATATTGACTTCATCTTTCAGATAGTGCTTCCAATTCTCTATATTGACTTCATCTTTAAGATAGTGCTTCCAATTCTGTATATTGACTTCATCTTTCAGATAGTGCTCCCAATTCTCTATATTGACTTCATCTTTAAGATAGTGCTCCCAATTCTCTATATTGACTTCATCTTTAAGATAGTGCTTCCAATTCTCTATATTGACTTCATCTTTAAGATAGTGCTTCCAATTCTCTATATTGACTTCATCTTTCAGATAGTGCTTCCAATTCTGTATATTGACTTCATCTTTAAGATAGTGCTTTCAAATCTCAATACTGACTTCATCTTTAAGATAGTGTTTCCAATTCTCAATATTAACTTCATCTTTAAGATAGTGCTTCCAATTCTCTATATTGACTTCATCTTTAAGATAGTGCTTCCAATTCTCTATATTGACTTCATCTTTAAGATAGTGCTTCTAATTCTCTATATTGACTTCATCTTTAAGATAGTGCTCCCATTCTCTATATTGACTTCATCATTAAGATAGTGCTTTCAAATCTCAATACTGACTTCATCTTTAAGATAGTGCTTCCAATTCTGTATATTGACTTCATCTTTAAGATAGTGCTTTCATCATCTTTCAGATAGTGCTTTCAAATCTCAATACTGACTTCATCTTTAAGATAGTGCTTCCAATTCTGTATATTGACTTCATCTTTAAGATAGTGCTTTCAAATCTCAATACTGACTTCATCTTTAAGATAGTGTTTCCAATTCTGTATATTGACTTCATCTTTCAGATAGTTCTTCCAATTCTTTATTTGAATTCATCTTTCAGATAGTGCTTCCAATTCTCTATTTCGTCCCCGACGAGGGGGCCTACACCAAGAGGTACGAGGACACCATAGATGCCCTCTTCCAGATCTATCAGAGTCCGCAGTTATTGGCTTTCTGTCTTCTTTATCTCTTCTCCATTACATTCTATAATTACTGTGGACTGGCTGTCACTAAATCCCTCACAGGTTGGTGTTTAATAGTCGTTGCTGCAGTTAATATTTGAAAAGGAAGTTTGACAGAACTTCATGTTTAGCTTTAATTGCAGGAACTTTAAAAGTGAAGCGAAAAGCATCACCTGTTGTAGAAATTCAGTGAAAGATTTACATAATATTCTATTTTGAGAAAAGTAAAAAAATACAAATTTCAACAAGTTGAGCTTTACTTAGCTATGATGAAATTGTGACCATTTTTGGAGGTGTGTTCTATGGCAAAGTACACAGTGGGGCCAGCAATGTTGGTATAGCTCTGAATTAAAAATTGCTCAGATAAAATGTTACCTCTGTATTTATGTAAGATCATCAGTATATTTCCCCTCCTCCCCCTCCCTCCCTCGCTCCCTCCCCCACCCTCCCTCTCACTCCCAAATATGCTAGAAATTCAAATAATAGTCACTCACATTCAAATTTCAAAAAGCATTTTACTGGTGCGATCACAACAGTTTCCCTCACTGAGACATTTCATTGTCTGATTAAAACAATTTTCTTATCTGGATTCGATATAAATCCGATCTGGATCTGATCTGGATCCAGTGTAAATTGCCCACATTTGAACTCCTAAGGGAATATTATCTCCTGAGTTCATGTCAAGTTTTGTTTTGCACATTTTGATTGGTAATTATTAAATATAGTCGTATTTAAACGATTGACCTCCTTCAGTAAACCCATTCTCAAGTGACCTGAAGATTCTTCTATAGCAGTCTCCTTGATTCTTGAAGATCAATTAATTGTCTCTTGACTAACTCCGAAGAAGAATTAGACTCCATTTGTAGGTCTGGTATCTGAAATGGTTGCTTTAATATATTCGTAGGTCGCAGAGAAGCAAATACTGTATCCCTAAGGCCAATATGGTAATATTGCAATCCATTTCATTTGCCAATCCATGGATCCAACCACCCCCCCCCCCCCCCCCCATCCGCCCATCTCAAGTGCAGATAATATTATAGTACACCAGTACCAGTAGAAAACTTCTGCCTCCAAGTAATGAAAAACAAAAAAAGGAAAAGCTTGTTCTGCTCCTTTTAGGACCAATTAGTCAGCTTTACCCTTCTTTTATGCAGTCATACGACAATTAGTCTCTTTTCCGTTTGTATTTTGCAGCCGTCCACAGAACACTAATTGACGCCTGTCGAACAATCGTCGTGTGGATCGTTGATATAATTATCTTTTACGCCTTCGGCCAGACATTTGGAGAAGCCTTCAATACTACATACGGCCTAATACAGAGTAAGTGACCAAATTACAAACTGTATTGATTATGTCATTGGAACAAACGGGAGAGATGTAGGAATCACACAATTTGCATTTAAAAATTGTACCCAGCTCGTTCCAGTTTCATTAAACCGCGTGCCACGCTCTGAAAAAGTTAACTTTCCGTTGCTTGCAAATGACGTTTTCTTCTTGTCACTCCAAATTGCAGACAGTAATGAAAGGTGATACCTTGTTATCTAGTCCACTAGATGTCCACGCTGCTATGTACACTGTGTTGTGGGTATCAATTGACCATAGATGTATGTTTTGACTGTACACTAGTGTCTAATTACCGACGGTAGCAAGCTGTGTGTATTTTCTGGGATCGATGGTGGTGTCTAACACTTCTGTTACACCTCATTCGAAACTAGGTCAGATTACCGGCATTAGACGTTTCTTTTTGCGCGAGTCTTCACACCCTTTAGTTAGGTTTTCTTGTGTTTTCATAGCCGCTTCACTATTGTATAAACCACTGACATAAAATTCAATCTATTTATGTTGCACCATAAAATCACACAGGGGATCTACTACACAGAAGATTTCTCACCATCTCTGCAGGTACATAGACAGCTCAGTGTTGTATGTTATTCCTACAATCTGAGTGTTCGTGAACTGAGTCAACAGAATGTACAGAGCCAGCCACCGCAGGCGTTTTTGTATTTAGCATGTCACTTAATAGATCAAAGTACCAGTACAAATTAAGCTACAGTATGATTGCTTGCAAATACTACTTTCAAGTAGCATATATACTAGAGACAGCGGTCAATGGTTGTGTTTTAAAGGACACGTTAATTTACCTTTTTTTATTAGTTTTGTAAAATTCAACAGAATGTATAGAGCCAGCAACAGTAGGCATTTTGGTATTTAGTATGCCAGTTAATACATCAAAGTACCAGTACAAATAAAGCCACATCATGATTGCTGACAAATACTACTTTCAAGTAGTATATGTATTAGAGCCAGCGGTCAATGGTTGTGTTTTCAAGGATCAATTAATTTACAATACAATACAACGCAATACAATAAATCTTTCGGTTGACCCTGCCAAAAGTACGTATATCTTACAGAAACTGGCTTCCATCAAAGATGCACCCTATTGTAGAGCCCTCTTGGTTATTGCTTCAGTAACGTGTTGAATATATTTGGCTGGGAATAAAAGCAATGAACTTGTTTGTTCTCAAGTGTCTGAATATCATAAAGTAATGATAATATCAGCACAGTTTCTTATCCTCTCTCTCTACCTCCCTCTCCTTTCTCCTGCAGTTGATGGTTTCATGTTTTTGCTGATCGGGACGGCCCTCTACAACAACCTCTTCGATTTGTCTTTCTTGCCCTGTCTTAGAGGACAACCCTCGGACCGACGATCCACATCAGCATCTCAGGGACAATCGGAGGCAGCAGCGAATGGAACAGATGACGAGAAGGCTCCCCTCTTAGGCAACGAGGAATTGGAACCGAAGTATTAACAGTTACCGAATGTGCTCCTAAATTAATTAAAAGACATTTTTGCTGTGAACAGTTAGCAGACATACAACAAAAACGATGATCAAGACCTTCTTTTATCAGTTTGATAAAAGAGACAGATTTCCCAGAACCTCCCGATTGCTAAGCCTCATTGCTTCAAATGCCACCGCCTTTATCCACTCGGCCACAGCACCAGTAGGTGCTACAGTAGGTGGCCTGCAGCAGTGCTCCCTTTAAACTGTGTGCTTGTGTGCCCACACACTCACATCGCACCAGGGCAGAAAAGAAAGTTAAATATTTTCACATGAGCCTGACACTGCAAACCATTTATCAAAATCAAAGTGTGCACAATTCAAACAATTCCTCCTGGGGTACCACAGTTCATTGCATCTACGTGTCCCCTATGGTGTACCCATAAGGTGCAGCCAAACTTTGCTCATACTTGTGAAGTTTGGGCGCACATATGTTGACTGGAAAAGAGGTTGTAAGACATGTTGTTTTGTGCATGTTAAGGCTTTCATAAATCATGGTCACACTAAGATATCCCCCTCCCAACCCCACCCCCTGCCCCCCCTCATAATTAACCATACTACTGGTTCACACACTATTGCAGTGTTGATTAAAAAAATTTTTTTTTTTTTACATTCCAAGTAGATATTCATTCAAATACATTTTATAAAGTTAATTTTCAAATAGGGTAACTTTAGAACTCAATTTTTTTTAATCGGCGATCAATCTGATTCCAAGTAGGTCCATATAAAATTAAAGCTAGCACAAAACACAATGCATTCAAATTGTAGTCCTTGCCATGTTAAAATGTTCGGGAATCATATTTTGTAGGATTTATGCAATTAACCTTGCAGTTTGTTCCTTTTTCATTTATTTTTTATCCATTTCAATATAAACTTCCGAAAATTTCCTTGAAGATGATGAAGATTAATACTGTGTAAGGCTGTTACTCTCGAGGCTGACAATTACCAACTAAAATTTCAAATTTTTTGAACATTTTTCTTCTCTTCTTCATCTTTAATCAATATCAGGGCAGTGTTAAAATGGCCGGTAAATATGTGTGGTTGTTTTAATATCTGAGTTATGTTATAATAAATTTTAACAATTTACTGCCCAGTTTTAACCATGGATCTGTTTTACTGCCTTGTAAGCTACAACGAAGCCTTTCTTTTTGTGGATTTATGAATGTTATGAAATAGATTTTTGTAAAGTAATGTAAGATATGCCCATTATTACACCTTTGTTTTTTAATCACTGTTGGCAAGAATTATTAGGTCTTTCACATTATTATTATTATTATATTATTTTTGGCTTTTGCTTGTTTCTTCATCAATTTTGCTTGTAATTTTATCATTTCTTTTTTCATTTTTGTCTTTTAATTTACTTTCTTCTCATTTTGCAATCGTGAATTCTTGGGGCTGTTATTTTATTCTTTTGCGCAATAATTTTAATTTTTTTATATTTTTTGTTTGAAGGTAACAAAAGTAATGATTTCTATGACTCGAAAAGATATCATGATTTGTCCACATTCAGTCACAATACGTCTTAAAAGAGGTGCGATTAACGAGCCTGGGTTCGATTAGAACACAATACCAAAATTGAGTCTCCTTAACCGTACTTTTGCACGGGGAGAAATGTTTTTGAGATTTGGACGAAAAAAGGAAAATTATACCAAACAAATATTCCCACTTCTGCGTCAGGTTTAATAAGCAAAAAATGGGAATCCCCTGCGTTTCACCAGAAGGCGCTGTCATATCGGCCTCATAATAAAGAGAGTTTGACATTTCTGTTTTTTTGCATCTTCAGTGAATCATTTGTGGCTTTTCGCTACCTAGTTCCAAACATTAACAGTGTTAATGATTTTTCAAATTTATTCATCATAATATTTCATTAATAAAGATGAGAACCAACCCTTGTAACATTTAAGGTCAAAGTTCAGTGTTTTATTTACTGTTGTATACACAACAGTCCTTTTGTTTTTTTTCTCACTTTGTACATTTGTAAATTGGAACAATGAAATCGTGAATGGGACCACAACCCTTTTGCAAGGTACTGTGGCTTGTGACTGCAGGGCCCCTCCCCCCCCCCAAAAAAAGAAGAAACTGTTATATAGGGGTAAGCTAGGCTGGATACCTGGGTGGTAACAAGTACAACAAGGTTCACACTAGTTTGAATCTTGTTCAGGTGAAAACTTTTTTTTGCTCATTTCAAAAGTATTAACAAAATACTTTGGTATTCCTAGTTCTGTTAGATGAGAGACAATTTTCCACTTGCTTTAATATTGGAAGTGGAAACATCACAATTTTTTATGCATAATGAATCATTGTTGTAATAGCATTTAATATTTCGATATAGATGGATTTTTATGACGCTGAAAAATCTTTTTCAAATATCGATACGTTTTGTCGGAAATGAAGACTTTGAGATTGATTGTAAATACCGACCATTTGATCGATATTACCTTTGAATATTCAAATCATGATGAACGAGACGTCTTGATTATAAATGCCAAATTGAGATTTTTTAATTTTTTATATGACATCTAAAATACTCCTTTATGGTAAACAATTGGATGAAAGCAAAAGTATTAAAATTATGGAAATTAATACATGATAATGTACAAGAAACTGTGTTCTTGCTTATTATTCATTCATCGAGTGACCTAGCCAATTTGGAAGAACAAGGTCGGAGATGTTACTGAGTTTTGAAGCTCATCCCACGTCATGGCCAAACCGCTATGAAAGTGAGCTGAAAACTTGTGCCAGAACTCTGGTCTATGATATATTCTGTATCATTAACCCTGCTCCCCCCCCAACCCCACCCCTTCGCCCCACCATCTCCACAACAAACTAAACCAGTCTACCAACTCATCCCTCTCCTTACCCTTGCTGTGATATATTCTGTAAAGGTAACCCCTCCCCCACCCCCACCATCTCCACAACAAACTAAACCAGTCTACCAACTCATCCCTCTCCTTACCCTTGCCTGTGATATATTCTGTATTATGAACCCCTCCCCCCGCCCCCACCATCTCCACAACAAACTAAACCAGTCTGCCAACTCATCCCTCTCCTTACCCTTGCCTATGATATATTCTGTATTATTAACCCCTCCCCCCCCGGCCCCCACAACAAACTAAACCAGTCTACCAACTCGTCCCTCTCCTTACCCTTGCCTGTGATATATTCTGTATTATTAACCCCCTCTTCCCCGCCCCCACCATTTCCACAACAAACTAAACCAGTCTACTTGCATCCCTCTCCTTACCCTTCCCTACATAGTCTGCTTCTTCGCTCAATACCTACGTCTCTCACTTTGTAATATAACTATACCATGGAGGCAATGAAATATGAATATGCATAGAAACTAACAATTTATCCAATCACAGCCATTGGTGTGTAATGATAGGGTTATAGACTGAACAGATGAAATCAGGAAATTACATTCTCAGAAAAATTAGTTTTCTTTAATTTCAAGATAGTATTCCAAGATGTGAAGAGAAACTTAATTTAAATTGGGAATATTTCATCATGTGATATAAGCTTCAATTGAAGCAATTGCTGTGAAGAATAAATAAGTTTGCTTTGTGAATGCTTTCCATCCATGCTTTTTCAATGACATAACTGAATATTAAATATGAAAAATCAATAAACCGTTACTGTAAGTAAAACATTAGATTTTCATCCGATTGTATTCATTTCAATTAAATATGAAGCTTTTCTTTTTACTCTTAAATATTTGGAAAATGGATTAATCATTTGAGTATAATTATCTCTCTGTTTAATTTTACCAAATTCTTGACTTCCTAGATGTAGGAAGAAAATAATTGCCACAAGACCATTATTACATAATTAGGAAATTTCTTTGAAAACAATTTGTAAATATTGATATAAATAACTGGTCTTTATACTCCTCTCTCAAAGGAGTGATGTACCACCCATATAAGATACAATTAACTCTAGGCAAGTTTACTGGTCCTTTTTAGATTCTTCCAGAGAGAGATATTGAAATCTATATAGTTCAAATAATGTATAAAATAAAATTAATATATTTATTTCTGAATCTCATTGGGTCAAACTTCCATCTTCTTCAAGGCTTGCTTCATAGCTGCAATGTTAATTCATTATCACAATTAATTACTAAATATATTATTTTCACTAGTTTTACAAGGGCAGTATATATATTACATATGTAACTATAAGTTCCTGCCCAATTAGTTCTCATTTTATTTAACAAATATCTGACTATCATATTTAAATTTGCTACAGTAGTAATAGTAGTCGAATAGATTAAAGCATTACAACTTGGCAATTCCTATATGTGACATCACAGTTCATTGAGAGCAATGGAGGGTTTCCAAAGCTAAAATCAATATTGGCAAATACTCAAGAATGGAACAAGGAGTGTGTGAAGATTGCATTTGGACCAATAAGTTTCTTTAAAAGGGCTATCAGTAATCAAACAAATTATTTAGCATGCTTAAAATTGCTGGAAAGTTTTCAAAAGTACTTTTACTGGAAGTTCCGATTTAGGGGGGGGGGTCAATTCTGATGACCTTTAACAATACATATACTTTTTGAAATCTTTGGATCATGACTGACCATTATCTGACTTTTCTAGCATATTTGTTGAAAGGAAAGGGGGGGGGGGATTCTGATGACCTTTAACACTACATATGCTTGTTGAAATAACTTGATCATCGCTGGCCATCTAGCTGACTTTCTAGCATATTTGGGGGCCATACTGATGACCTTTGACATCCTTTTATTCTATACACTTTTTTAAGCTTGTGATTTCAATCACCAGTGTAACACATTGAGCTGGAACTTATTTGAAAAATATTCTTCAAAATGTTTCTTTTATTATTTCTCTTTGTCACTGTAGCATAAAACGTTCAGAATTATTTGTCTATTTTGCAGTAAATGATATACCAAGGTCATTCCCCTTCCCTGTTACATACCTCACAACCCAAAGAGCGGTCCTTCCTAAAACACACATCACACAGATTCTGTTATCGCTTTCAGATTTAACTATTTACCAAGAGCTAACACAGTCAATCAACCTTCACCTCATATTAACACCTCTGCTATTAACTTAACATAGATTGCCGTTTCTTTAAAATAAATGGAGCAAAACGCTTAAACAAAATTACTCTAGTTTGTCTGCATAATCGTCCTTGAGGGTGCATGTCAAACAGATATTAGGAGGTATAGACACTAGTATGTCTGCTTATTGGCCTTGAGGGTTCATGCCAAACAGATATTAGGAGGAACCGACAAACACTAGTTTGTTGCATAACGTCCTTGAGGGTTCATGCCAAACAGAAATTAGGAAGAACAGACACTAGTATGTGTCTGCATATCGCACTTGAGGGGGCATGTTAAACAGATATTAGGAGGAACAGAAACTAGTATGTCTGTATATGGACCTTGAGGGTGTATGCCAAACATATATTAGGAGGAACAGACACTAGTGTGTCTGCATACCGTACTTGAGGGTACATGTCAAACAGCTATTAGGAGGAACAGACACTAGCATATGTCTGCATGTCTTCCTAGAGGGTGCATGCAAAACAGATATTAGGAGGGACAGACACTAGTGTGTCTGCATAACATCCTAGAGGGTGCATGCCAAACAGATATTAGGAGGAACAGACACTAGTATGTCTGCAGATCGTCTACTATATGATACTAACTACTGTATGATGTGAAAGCCTGCAGGGTATCGGAGCCCTCACACAGTATTTTCTGTTCCACACAATACCTGTTACTATTACACTGTTCCAAAGGTGTGACTTAATTTACGATGATGGCTTCGCTTGATGGCACATGGATACAAATAAATGGAGACCAGGGAGGGTGGGAAATGGATGGGGAGGGGAAGAAGGACCTCTTTGCAAGATGGCAAGAATAAAGTTTGTTTTCCAAAAATTTTTATGCATAAAATGTAAAGATGGTATCCTGCAATACCGCAAGATAACGTAAACTGCAACAAAGCCCTTACATAAAAGGATGAATTTGAATACTGGGAAATTTCAATCCATCAAAGATTGAACATACTAAAAGATCTGTGTGTTCGACAGACGACTTTCTTAAATCACCCTCGCTACATCCCCCCTGCACCCTCCTGAACACCACCTTTCCACCCACCAGTAGAAAAGATCTCAATGGTTCAGTTGAGAAACACCATACAGAAAATACATCAGACGACAAACATAAAAAAAGAAAAATTTTTCAGGTAAAGTAATCCACTAAGCTTTTTATGAGTTTACTTGGTGAACATAAAGGATACCGATGCTCTCAACTTTCCAACCCATCTTCACCCCCCCTTCCCCCTCCACCTCCAGATAAAAAAAAAAGTTACACGAAACGAAACCAAAATAACACAAAAAGTACGAAAATGACACTTATCATTTTTAACAGCAATTTAAGTTACTTTTCATTCTGCATAATTGGAATTTACATATTTGTCAAATATAGACAAGAATATAGGGGAAACTATAGTTAACCCTCTAGTTACTCTGTATTAAAGCTGAATTTAGCCTCTGATGATGATGACGTCCATTCCAACGAGGATTGACACCATAGGCGTAGGAGCCCAATTTGATTTGGGGGCTGTAACGACTTGCCCGAAAAATATAACCAAAGTTTTTCGCGCGTCCAACATGTTAATGTGCATATCATCTAGGCATGCATCGGTTATTACATCGCATGCCAATAACAAACATACAATCATTTGCCGTGTTATTACCCTTCCATATAGGTTATAATTATTGGGGAAGTCGTTACAATAATAATGATCATAATAATATAAGTTTAACCATTGAAAAACACATTGCAAATTATTTTTCTTTCAATAGGTGCCTGAAAAATTCTCATCATATTGCCCGAATTTTCACAAAAAGATTTGGTTGGGGGGACTGCATCCCCCCGCCTCCTACGCCTATGATTGACACCCCCTCTCGCCAACATCCTTCCCAGATTAAATGTAAAATGCTGTGTTTGTGCTATTATTAATAGTATTTTTTGGTGACAAAGTCAAACTTATATTGATTTGAATAATATTCCACACTGCTATTTTGAAAACTCCATCTCAATATCTTGCCCCTAACTTGAGATATGGTAGTTTGAACGTAACCTATTGTAACTGGCTTAAACCTTCAACACTACTCCAGGAAGCTGAATTAAGGTAGGAGGTCTGTGATAATAACCTGGGCAGATGCTCTTCAAAAGCTTTATTTAGGCTATTTTCCATATTAATCTACTTGTTGATTTATACTTAAAACCTGTTACATTTGGAATGTTTGCTTTAGCTATCAAAGTTCCCCGTACTTAGAACTTCATCAAATGTATCTTTTTTTGGTGAAACACTCTTTGTCCTCTGTGCATAAAGGATTGACAAACAATAAAGAAGAAAATATCTGAGTTTGCCAGATGCATTTATATATTAATATCACAACATGTGAAAAAATTCATATCTTAGCGATACCAAATGCTATGAGGATGTGGTCTTCGCCAAAAGATTCACAAAGTTGTCCGCAATTTTTGCTAAGCGTTCAGCTTCAGCCACCCGAAAATCCTTTTAAATATATTGCAAAATTTTCTTCCTTCTCAGTGATGTACACTATATTCCATGTGCTTAGAAAAACACAAAACTCATTAGACATCTCCAAACCCACCCCAATTGTGGTAAAAACCCCAAACATTCGTCTTTCGAACTAAAATAAAAATGGATACCTCTCACCGACGTAGATTCTGGTTATCAGTTTAATTGTAAAGACAATACACATAGCCCTGTCAATAGATCTAAAACATCTTGAGTCAATCCACAAAAAATTACTGGAGAATTGTATCAAGTTGACTCAGTATCCTCTCAAACAGAGACAAAAAGACCAAATAGTTCTATGTGGATCACACCTTTTTTACCAACATCCTATCTGGCTTCACCATGTATAATTTAGGATACCAAAATTGCAATTCCAAATACTGGTCAAAGATGTATATAGTTAGTGTTAAAAATGAAAGAGAAAGAGATTAATGTTGTTGGCTACTCATGACCTCACTCTCATACCCACAAGTTTGCACCCCTACCCACAGAACAAGGGTAGCAAATTTCTGAACTACTGACACCATACAGAAAAATCCCAAACATTTAGTCCTTGAACTGTAAAGAGAGGATACCTCACACACTTAAATTCTTTTTCTTCACTTAAATTGTTAAAAAGACAATATGCATCATCACCCTGTCAATAGATCAACAACACAGAAAAGGAAACAACTGATCAAAATATGTCTTCCAATCTCAAAATGCTTAATAATTCAAGTTATTAAATTATAAATTATATACATCTGTAAATATCAGTTGCACATCTTTTCGGCTCAAGTTGAACATAGTTAATACAATGCAGTCGTCTGTGAATTCATCTTTCATATCTTAACTATATATTTTGTATGCTACTTTTGACCTTACTATCAAAAAAATCATGACCAAAGCTTTTACAATCACCTTTTGATACATATTATCAAAATACTTCAACAAAACTTCACCCAACATCCAAAATTAAAGTGATCTGATATTCTTGTGGGGTGTCTTTTTGTTATAGTGTGTGATAAAACCATTATGAAGGTGCCGTATGTATGACATATTGAATCAAATTAAAAAAAAATAGCATCTCGGGTCTGGTCCTTCATTGAATGACTTGAGGCCAAATATAAATTTTGATATATAACTAACTTTCAGAAGCAAATATTTTCTTTTCCCCCTCCTTTTTTTGTTGTTGTTTAGTTTTTTTAATTTCAAGCTGCATTTTGCATCGAATTTGCCACACACTGGTGGTACCATACTTCAGAGTTTCAGTAAAAAAAAATCAGGACGTCTTCAGTCGTTTGGTAGGTTATAGATAGAGGCTCCCTGCTTACATGTATGTATGTATTTTAGATCCACCTGCAAGCAGGAACTCGCGAAGAAGCCATCATTGGCTTATCAAAGCCGAAAGTTGACCGAAGTCAGTCTCTTAGATTCAAATTTAACGTCCCTTGAGGGATTATTCAATTTATGTGTGACTGTTACATATCTTGATCAGTAAGGCACAAAGCTATGATTCAATGCAATAAAGTTTTCAATCGGGACAGTGTACGGCAGGTTCTAGTTAGAAGCTCCTTGCTTACATTGTGGGGGTTATTCAATTTTATTTGTCAATGTTACATATCTTGATCAGAGAGGCAAATGGCTATGACTAAAAAGCAAAATATGGCCTTAAGCCACATCTTGGTATTAAAATGTGGCTTTAGGTACTAGGTGTATATTATGCAATTCATTCACTACAATAGACTCCTGAGTGGTTTGAGAGGCCATATACGAACCAACAGGAATAAAGTAAGACTTGTGTAATCTCTGTGTCAAGGGCAGGAAGTCATTTGTTGTAGTCTGCTGGTATTGGTTATTCACCACTACACTTAATGGACAGTGTTTCCATGGTGACAGAACTTGGTAACAATAAATGGATTGATATGTGTTCACAATTGATCTACAAATAGAGTACTAGCCAAACGCAATCATTGTCTTTGACCCAATGAGGACATTTCCGAAGGTTTTGCATATCTTTAAAGAATATTTTGTAGAAAAAAAAAACGTTAAAGAGAGAATTGTAACCGACGTTAACTTTTTTCTTTTTTTTTTGGATAGGAGAAATAAAGTCTGACTTAGTCCACTTGCAAGGTTATTTACTACTCTTTTATTATATTTTGGCATGATATTCTACAGAAATTCTCAAGATTTAATCAATACTAATGTACTATGCATGAGTATAGAAACTATACTACTTACTTATACAGGATATAAACTTGAGTGCTGATTACGCCAAAGTTGACCAAGGGAGATTTTTGACTTGAAAGGGTCGAAATGACATCAAACTGACAAACGAGGCACGGTTGAATCTCAATGGTAGGATATCCAATATTGTTGAAGAGTGTAAATGGAGCTACCACTTCATATATATATATATATACTTTCAAATTTTGGTCAGTTTTGTTGCAAGTCTCAGAAGGTAAGAATTATTTTTTGTGACAAAAAAAAAAACCACTGAGATACAAGCTTCTGATAACTGATACTGTATGAGCACATTGGACTTCCATTCTCCTTATAATGGCTCCACACATATCAATACCTTTAGCATCAAGCCATTCTTTAATTCCCTGCGTGGTCCACTTCACCCAGCCATCCCCCCTCCCCTGCCCCCATTAACCCCCTCGTGTTCCCCCAATAGAGTCTTCACTGCTACCTCTTGTCCCATATATTCAGGGGACCTATACACTCCTTCAGACCGTCCAGACTGGTTATGTTCTCAAAGTAAAAATGTATATCTGAAGTCACCAAGCTGTGTGAAGAAGAAGAGAGAGAGAAAAACACAGAAATGACGAGACGAAAAACGTACACAAAACCTAATGATATTGTGCGTGCGTAGACATGTCAGTACATGGAGGCCATAGTCGACCCCTACTGCCATATTCCTTCGGTTCTACAGGCAGTACATAATTCCATATAGCAGCTGGTATAATATATTCGTCACTACACACATATAAAGAATATTCCAGCCCAACAAGAAAACGGGTGAAACATTCTGTAAGATATTATGTAGGGAACTGAAGCAAATATTCCACTCCCACCACCCTATCTGCCCCTCCCCCTGATTAGTAATTAGCCCTACTCTGGATGCCAATAACATATTCTTTTTCTACCTTCAAACTGATAAGCAATTTTGGCTAGGCCACCTGAGCTAGAAAAATGGACAAATTGTTTAAAGAGAAATGATGCTAGTCTGAGAACTGAGAAAAGAACAGGAAGAAACTTTAATTAAATAATTAAGTAAATTTACTCACCCCTGTTTAGGGCCGCCATCATTGCACACGTTATGTTTGACAATCTGTTCTTTTAATCTCACTTTAAACGATTCATTTATCAGGACGAACAGATCCTGCAACGAGAGGGAAACAGCATTGATGAACAAATGACTTTAAACAGGCTTAGAATTCATAGAACACAGGAAACCGAAATGTCACCACTAGGTCCCTGTATACAACATTATATGATAACTGACTGGCAGATAACAAGGATATTGAGGGTGAGGTAAACGGTTTCTTTCTTCTCGCTAATATCATCGTTTTGAAAATCCACACGACAACCTTCACCAACAAAGAAGATTTACAGGTAAAGGAAATCCTAGTAGACCTGAATATGCATAAAGCCAGGTCGGAATGCGAGTGTGTGTGTGTGTGTGGGGACATGCACTTGTTGTATAGTCAGACTGAGGACTTTAGGTCCTCTCAAATCCGTTGAAAAGAATCAGCAGGTCCTCAGAAGAATTCTATTGTTAAGGGATATTTAAGATTAGGTTACGCGGAATTAAACAATCACAGAAAAAAAAAATACTGTCCTAAGTATGAACGTAAAAAACATACTTGTGTGTTTGTATGTGTGTTGTCCTTGTTGATAATGTTGTTCAAAGTGTTTCTGTTGTTGTTAGAGGTGGTGGTGGGGCCATGTAGGTGGGGCTGAGTGAAGGGGTGCCGATGGTGTTGTTGTTGTTATTATTTTTGTGTTTGCTTGGCATTCTTTCTTGAAAAATTAATATAGGAATGAAGTAGACCCTTAAAACCAAGACTGTATTCCTGGAGTAACCGAGGCTAAACCGGATTGTAACTAACATGCTTCCCAATCTACCGATATCCATCAAAACAGAGGTCCAGTATTAGTTTAATCCCTTCTCTTCTTAATCCTAAGATTATATGTCAGCATAGATACATACTGACAGATCAACACAAGCAGTAGAAACAGCTGGATATCTCCAGTTCCCTGTTTGACACCTTAATGTTCAACACACATACAGACAGACAGATACACTGAAGACCAACAAACAGACAGACACAGCTGCCACTATCTGACCAAAGAATTAATTCTCTCTCAGTTCATCAATAATATTGATGGGGGAACGTTAGGAGTGACTGTGACATGCATTTTTAGCAGATATCAGCTGACCAGTTTGGTAAACAATAGCACATTCTAGTTTTTGGCTTTCAGCAATGTGGTCAAAATAACTTTCTTACGGCAACCAGCTACCACTCACCTTAACCTGCTCTGATGGAAGGAGGACAGATATTGCTTCGTGTAGTCTACGGTTCCGTTTACATATTTCACGGAAACAGGGAGAAGGGACAGGGGCCTTGACAACCCACTGAAAATATTAAAGGAACAAAAAGATAAGAAAAAATCCATAAATATTGAAGAGTTAAAAGCAAGAAGTCACCTATCATATGGAAGGATTTACCCGTTACTTCACGGACTATAATTATTTCAATAAATGTTACAGTTTAAAGAACACCTGCATACAAATTCATTTATACCTTAAAACAGTGTATTATTAAGAAACAGTGAATACTATAACAGAGAAATCTATCGTTTTTTTCTTTCCATTTAAATAATGAGAGAGAACTGGAACTTGATAAATTTAGGTAGTAGCCCATGGACCCTACATTCTTTATCTCTGGATAACGTTCTCTTCAAATGTGTGGTATAACCAAAAAAAATTTAAAGAAGTTAAATTTCAGAATACTGTAATAAATTTTTCAAACAAGTCACTCATGCCCCCCCCCCCACCACCCTGCCTCCCCTAGTTGATGGTTTGACTTTGATGTATGGCTAAATCTTCGAAACCATTGAGATTATTAAGGTGGGTTGTTTTTAACTCACAGTCGATAGACACTGGCTCAACGAATCATCCATAATGGCCACCAGTTTGTTAAAAATCTCTTGCACGTGATCATTGTAATCCTGTAAAATGCAGAGGGATAAAAATAAATAAGATAAAACAATAAATAATCAATTTGGTAATATTATTAACCAAATAAGAAAGTCTGCAAGACACTGAAAAATGTTAATAGAAAGGAAGCTTTCGGCAAAGGAATCAAACCAGTTGCAAAATTTCACGGTGAAAACTGGGTACATTTTTTGGGTCAAAATATTAGACAAACAAAAATTTAATTACATAACTTTGGGTGAGTGGACAATATATTGTAGCATTCATATGGAATAGTCCACAAAGTGCTAAAATGGACCAGAAATAGTGTACATGGTTGCAGGTGCACCCTTCTTGTTTTGATTTGCATAATGAATATGCAACGCGCTGCATTGCTTCAAAACTGCCGTTAAACCTTCCACCAACGGAAGAGAAATGCCGTTTTCTGTCGCTTTTGAATATGATTTCTTCACTGACCTTACAAATTTTATCACAGTTCTTCAAGAGAATCATCTGCTTGGTTGGCAACCTCTCAGCAAAGAAGTCCCTAGCTATTGGAATGTAAAAAGCCACGAGTTGTAAACATCTCGCCGTCAGTGCTGAGGAAATGGAGAGTGAAAAAGGAAATTAATTTTGAAAAAGTCGGGCTGTATTAAACGTGATAGCAAGGATTAACAATTGTTATGCCGCCGCTATAAAATATAAGCTTGGTGAAAACAGCAGCACTAGTGGCATGATTTACTTCCAACTAGTTACAGCTTCTAACTTGATGATATTTCAGACTAGTAGAAGAGTTGCAGGGCAATATGGCCACCAAACCAAAGACAGAGATTTCTGTAATACATCTCGTCATGGTTACAGTGTCGTATGATAAAGTGTTTCTGATGTTTGAGATGTGGTATGGTCAGAACGAGAGACGGACATAATAATGGTCGGTTTCATCTTACTCTGACAGAATTCAGAAATGTTCAAAATGTTGCAATTTTTTTTTCAATATTTGAAATTGCAAATTTTTTATAGTCCAGTTCATAAGGTACATTGCCATAGAGTTTTGTTAATAGATAGAAACAAATTTAGCCGTATCAAATTAAAAAACAAAAGAAAGCTGCTTGGACAAGCTTAGACAAAGAGAGAATACTGAATAGACAGACTGGAAAAGATTACTCGTTCAATACTAACCAAGATTCTTAGTTGTTATAGTTTTCAGACCGACCAGCTGAAGGGCTCCTGCTCCGAGAATCAGTTGACAGGACCTAGAGTTGAATATCTGGAAAATAAACCAGAAGAGGACATTGAAAGGATCTATACAAGATTTTATCTCCACGACATTATTCTGCTTACAAACTGGGTTTTCTCTTTTTTGGTTTCTCGCATCTCCCAAGTTTATCTCTGTTTAACGGCAAACTGATGAGAAATACGGACAAGAGGAACAGTGAGAGAAGGACGAATTGTGAAAGGGCATAAAAATGAAACGAGACATGTATAAGAGAACTGGAGGAGAGAGCTTGGAGGAGGTCTCTGTTGGAGAGAGAGAGGACAGGGGTCTTTGTTTTATGAGCTTACCTGTAAAATCTCTACCAATCTGGTGAGTATATCGCCGGCTGCTGATGGCATGTCCCTGACACATTGACAATACTCTGCCACCATCTTAAGCAAAAGTAGGACAGTGCTGAAATGTACAAAAATAAACATGTTTTATGTTTATAACAATTCAATGGAATATTAAAGCTATTTCAAGGAAGATAGGACTATATGTGACAATTAGTAGATTCACAGGACTCACTGATCAGTTATAACTTCTATAAAAAAAAATGACAAAAATGTTTATAACATTTCAATGGAATATTAAAGATATTTTATGGGAAAATAGGACTATATGTGACAATTAGTAGATTCACAGGACTCACTTATTAGTTAGTTACAACGTATATGAAAAAAAGACAAAAACTGTTTATAACAATTCAATGGAATATTAAAGATATTTCAAGGAAGATAGGACTATATGTGACAATTAGTAGATTCACAAGACTCACTGATCAGTTATAACTTATATTTAAAAAAATGACAAAAACGTTTATAACAGTTCAATGGATTATTAAGAAAAATTCAAGGGAAGATAGGATTAAATGTGACAATTAGTAGATTCAAAGGACTCACTGATCAGTTATAACATAAAAGTGACAAAATCATATTTAACAATTCAATGGAATATTAAAGATATTTCAAAGGAAAATAGGACAATATGTGACAATTAGTAGATTCACAAGACTCACTGATCAGTTATAACTTTTATATAAAAAAATAAAAATGTTCCTTCCTACAGTTACAGAGCAAAACTCAGTCTACATGTAATAAAGGGACAAACAATGGATCACTGACTGGAATATTTACCAAAAAAAGAAACCGTTTGGCTAGCATGTGATTAGAATTGGTGACCTCATGGGTAACAGGCTGTAAGCTCTACCAACTGAGCCATATAAAACTCCATCCCCCCACCCCACCCCCACCCATACACACCACAAACCCTCATCACTGTCTTAGAACTTTCTTCTTGATGGTAAAGATGTTCTTACCAAATTATTGAATATCTTTCTACATTTAACATGTAGCCATTCTTTTGCTCCATTGCCCGCAGGTCATAGACTTAAAAAACTTCCTCTATCCCCCACTCTGTGAAATCTCCATCTCTTTCTTGTACTACAAACTTCCTTTTTCGTAACAGTAGTTTTTTAAGTACTATTAATAGTTGCTCCCTATTTAAACTGTCGCAATGCTCTAAGTCTTTGCCCATTGGACGTTATCACTCCTACCCTGACCCAAACTTGACCCCAACCTTCCCCTCACTACCTCTCTTCTAGTACTTTCATTTTTTATTTAATGGTAAAGATGTTCCTTACCCGACTACTGCATATTTCTCTCCGTTTAGCTTCACCGAGCCGTTCGGTTTCTTATCGGCTGTGTCTGTGAACAGAGAGCAGAAAGTTACTTGAAAGTCATCACTGAATGCAAAGAGCAATCTATCTCTTAATGTCACTGCACCATTAGTAGCAAACATCTCTACAAAACCACAGATGTGACGTCCTTGATACAAAGAATGTCTCTTGACCAAAAGTTTCTTGGTCTGTCGGTCCTCAGGGTATGAAAAGTATTTATTTTTTTTGGTCACATGGCTAATAGAAGAACAACCCAAATGATGTCACAATGCAACAATCAAAAATATTATAGATGGCTTTAGAAGGTCCACTATAGAGTTTGAAATATTAACCGATGATTCTAGCAAATTGACCGAAATGTCGTACCAGAAAACAAGAGTATCACTTCAAATCTTTAACTCTCTGACCTTGGAAAGCTAATCATAAATATCAGGGATGAGACTGGGGTAAAAACATCACGGAACTTTGCAAAAATTACGGTATAGGCTCCAGTTTGCCTATGCTACTGTGTGTAAGGATAATAGTTTTTGTCCCCAAGGTAGAAAAGAAATCACGGATATTCCGCTAATTCGCGGAAAAAGGTCATGCCCGAAATATAAAGCAAGAGGAGACTCCTTCTTCTTCTTCTTTTTAAATTTAAATCTAGTTATATCAAATCATCCCTTCCACTTTTTACATCACTGTTATTGATGATATATAGCAATACCTACCATTGTCTGTCTTGGCGAGAAGATCCAGAGATATATCACCTGAGGAAAACGAAAAAGAGAAAGAAGTTTCCTGTCAAATTGGCTACAGACTCTATAATTCTGTATAGTAAGTTTAAACTCTATGAGAACTTCTTTTTATGATATTTTGATTCATGAGAAATTGTCTGATTTATGCCTTCTGTTTTTATAATCACAGACATACATGAATCCTGTACTGCCAGCCTAAATAAGATCTCTCAGTGCTGGTAGGTGGCAGACAAGGACATATTTCAAGATGAGTGAGATTTAGTCTGAGTTTTCAATACTTTTGTAAAGATTGAGCACAAACTTTGAGTTCTGTCTTTTTGTTTTGAAAATAAAAACAATGCAGTTCATTAATTTATTTGGAAGGGAATATTCCAGTAAGGGGGAAGTTTCATCGTTAAACAAAATTTGCATCTTTGGCATTTTGTATCGTGGTTTTTTTCTTAAACTCTTGGCGACATTTTATGACTGCATCTGGCAACAGTAGAGTTAAGTGATGTCATCATGAAAACTGAACGGAAAAAGTCTTAGTTTTTTTATCTTCATAATGTGGAATTCATTTATCGAGTGAAGGAATCAATGTTCTTACACACTGAAACAAAAAGTTGCACGTTGATGAAATTCTAAATGAAGAGAACATTGATAACTAAACAAACCATTCAAATGTATCACATTTCAAGGATAAGTCAACAAAACAAAAACAAACAAATATTATCTTTTCAGTGGTAAAGAGCTGATAAAGCTTGTGAAGAAAATCTCCAATATGATGACATCACAGATTACCTACTGTACTATGTTCCTGGAAAGTAAGGAAGCGTTTTACTGTTAAACAACCATATCTGGAGTTAGGAACAATGTATTGAGAATGGGAGTCTAAGAATACCAATTTAGAATAATTGTTGTTCTTGAATATAAATAAATGAATAAATGACTCTTTGACTGCTACTGGGGATATCCCTTTAATACTGTTTGAACCACACCAGACTACGGATATAAATAAACACTTGTCCATGAGCACCAGCCCCTTGTGATGTTAACACATACCTTTGGCCGTTGTTCTTAAATATAAATAAATGACTCATTGACTGCTACTGGGGATATCCCTTTACCAGACTATGGACATAAATAAACACTTGTCCATGAGTATAATACCCTTGTGATGTTAACACATACCTTTGGCCATGGTCGTAAGCAGTTCCTGCAGACCGGCTGGTACGTCAGTCTGTTTCCACCTCTCGTTATCTAGAATCAGGCTAAAGAACAAAAGAGAGACTGGATCATTATTAAATATCATCTTCCTCAGAATCGGTGTAAAATAAACTCAACATCAAATTACATGAAGCATTTCCATATTTTTTTTTACTCTCTCGAAGTAAAAACAATTCTTGGAGACAGCTGGAGGCAGACCTCTTGAGATTTTCCTTTCTTCACTTATGAATGCTCTTGAAAGACGTATCGTATTTATTTCAGATCACGAGTGAAGACGAGGTCAGTTTTTCAAATTTTTCCCCTACTACAGAAGGATGTATCTTGATTTGCATGCGCCTCATAACGAAGGTCACTTCAGGTCAAATGACACAAACACATATCACCTTTGTACATACAGAGTACCATTTTTGAAATACAACAGATGATTTTTTTTTTTTAATTTCTCATTGAGCAAATCTTCCTTCTTTCCTTGTTTTTTTTGTACTTCATAGACTACCTTTTGGTCGGTTATAACAATTTTTTTTCTTTCTCTTCCCTTTTTACATTTAGGTTAACAGTTTCTAAGGTTCTTGCACCAATTTCTTTTACCAAAATTTGCTAATATATTTCTAGTTTTTCAATCGTTATTTAACTTTTGCTTTATTCTCAGAAAGTATTAAACAACCTCATAAATAACAGTGCTGTTTGTAAAATGTTTCGAGTGGGATGAAATATCCATAGTACCATGCTGATGTATGTGCCAGAACATGTTGTCATTGATGGGTTAAAAGAGATGTGTGTTTGTTACAATTCAAGGCTCAACTTACCCAAGTTTTGTTTTCCTTTCATCATGAAACCTATTAACAAATTTATTAGCCTGTAAAGAGAACAAAAGTAAAACTGGAAAAATTAGATAGTTTCATGTAAAGTACCGATACTCCTCAGCAAAAATGATTAACACAACACAGGCCACACACAGGGCAAAGTAATGCAGTTGTGCACTGCTTGTATCACTTATATTAGTATGACATCAAATTACTCATTAATTTATCATAGCCATAATTTTGACACAAACATTGGAAACCATTTTCAATTGTATTTGATTTTTCTATAAGTCATTCGGTTCTATGAGATGAGATACACCAAAACATCTACTATTTTTCATCTTTTCCTTCTTTGACATCTGTAGAAAGCTTTTCTTAATTCCTCTTCTATTAATAAGAGACAAATGTAATATTATCCAATTCACCAATACAATCAGTAGTTAAATACCAGTGTGACTCATTAGCACACTGGAACTAGAACATTGGGACAATTATCCAGTTTTTATTGTGAGTAAGCCTCTGGCAAAGTATATCTGTGTGGAATGTTCACTTTTTAATAAATCTTTTTTTCCAAATATGAAATGTTGCTTCCAGGAATAATAAAGACAAACATTGACAAAATTAACAAAATGAAGACAAGAGCTAATTAACCTGATTCTGTAGTCCCCCTCTAAGTGAAGTGCTCTTTCTGCCACAAACTTTCTCGCAGTGAAAAACGAACACTATTCAAACAGTAGTTAAATACCAGTGTGACTCATTAGCACACTGGAACTAGAACATTGGGGGACAATTATCCAGTTTTTATTGTGAGTAAACCTCTTGCAAAGTGTATCTGTGTGGAATGTTCATTTTTTAGTAAATCTTTTTTTCCAAATATGAAATGTTCCTTCCAGGAATATTAAAGACAAACAATGACAAAAATTAACAAAGTAAGGACAAGAGCTAAATAACCTGATTCTGTAGTCCCCCTCTAAGTGAAGTGCTTTTTCTGCCACAAACTTTCTCACAGTCGATAACGAACGCTTCCACGGTTCTGGACAAAAGTACAAACTCTGTGGAATTTAGTCTTTCCAAGAATCCATCCTAAGGATTAAAAAGACAATTCATTTATTTATTTATTTATTTTTATGTTTGTATTCTATGTAATAATGATAAATCAACTCAAAACCTGAAACATGAAAGTTACTACTTCAAGGAAAACTATGAGTTAAACCATGGTTCTGGGAAGAGAGAATCATCATTGTAAATATTCTTTCTATCGTGGTAACTTCGGCTATGAGCAAACCTATGGCTCTAGAACACAAAAACTCATCTTGATACATAAGCAGAACCATGGTTTCAGATTACAAGTCACTACATATTCATTTATATCAACATCACTTGGTCAACATCATCTTTGGTCATGAAACCGTGGCTGTCATCACTTAACATCACTACAGTTTTACCTAAAACCATGGTTCTAGGACAAGACAGTCAGCAGTTAATATAACTATAATAGAAACTTCAGCGATGAGCAAACCTATATTTCTAAAACACAAAAGGCATTCTGTATGTATGAGCAACACCATGGTTAAAGAACACAACAGTCAGAAGATAAACATCAAAAATTTAGCCAATATTGTCTTCTACATTTATAAAACCATGGCTCTAATATCTCAGCACTCAACACTTAACATTGATAACATCATCAGAATTTCACCTATGAGAAAAAGAAAAACCATGGTTGTAGGACAAGATGGTCACCAGTCGATACTTACTACAACAGAAATTTAATCTATGAACAAAACTTTGGTTGTACGTATAACAGCCCACCAGATTATATTATTAACATTAGTAAAACATCTATGGGCATCAAAACCACGGCTTAAGAACACAACCATCATTACTTAACATTAATAACATAAATACAATTTCATATACGAAAAAAAAAACCATGGTTATAGGACAAGATAGTCGACAGTTGATAGTCCTATAAAAGAAAGCTCATCTTTGAGCCCAAACCGTGGTTGTTTAGTTAACAATACAGAATTCAGTGATCGGTATCGATAGCGAGTAATCCGCCACCAGAGTACGTACCTTCCCCCTCGCAAGGAGAAGCTTGAGACATCTGTCGTGGGTATAGTCACAGATGGAAGCAAACATTTCATTGAGTCCGGACATCAGCCGGTTATATTCTCCCGAAGCTATCAGGATGTCCATGTCGAGATCTCCCCTGAAAGATGAAAATTGTAAAGAAATGATATACAAATTAAATAAGTAATGTTGTGTGAAGTGAATCTGTCATGCAAGGGTTACAGAATAATTCTCCCCCACTTCCCCCCCCCCCCAGATTCACACCACTATACCATCTGCACACACATACAAAGTATGTGTTTCATTCCTACCAGGAATCAAATGACTTGTTAAAAATTAGTAGTTTGATTCATCTAGAGCGACAAAGCAGTTTCGTTCATGATACTGGTTATTATATTTTGGAGGGGGGGGGGGGATTTTATGCATTTGGAAAAACTGGTGTTTGGTACTTTCAGTGAGTTTAAGAGGAGAAATTGTGACAGATAGTCTAATGCCTCGGGTAGCTCTCTCATCTGTGGGTTGGGAAGGGTTAATTGGAAGTCCATGAAACAGTAATGGGGGGGGGGGGATGGGGCATATTTTAAACACAACTGCCTCATAATTCTATGAACATAAATTAATCATGAAAGATGGTTTGTTGCAAGCAGCTGTGCAATCACGATCATTCGCCAAGGTTTCAAATTACACAGGGAAAGGTTTCTTTACTCTTTGATTCCTGAAGTCTGAACTAGATTATATATGGGATTAGTGCCTCAATACTGCAGGTCTAAACAATGTACCGCCCAGTTGAACAATTTTGTCTATACTGTAGTGCTATGTCCCGCTTCAGAGCACTCGTATTGTCAGTACAAGCAGTATGAATATCATGTTTCTATCAGATCAAGGTTAGGAACTGTTTGTACTGACAATACCAGTGCTTTGAAAGCATGATATTAGAGTACAGTTTCGAGAGGTATTAGCATTAGGAAATTGTCCCAACTGGCTGCAATGTACTGGTACATAACTGAATATTTATATCATTCATGCCATGCTTTGCAGGATATATAAAACCATAAAATTGAATATAAATCAATTATCATATATGAATGTCATCAAAATTTTCACATGTTCATCGAGTTGCAAGCCTTAAAATGTTTAAACATAAAGTACTTCAACAAGAAATGCACAACAATGCAATAATTAAAAAAGAACGTTTTTGACACCTTTCCATCTCAGAATATTTTGATACACCACACACTGTATATGACTTTCAGAACCAAGACACGAGTATTGTCATTACGTCATAACGAGGTTGGCATGACATGCTTACCTATCGCTGACTTCAGCGATGGCAGAAGGTGGCAGGCATGGTTGGGCGACTGCGCCGTTTGCTAACCCTCCAAACTGGTTTGTGACATCTTCTACACCGTCATCTGCTTCCATGTGACTTGCTACACCGTTCTCTCTGATGTTGTTCTCCCTAGCGTCATCTTCACAGACAGTGGACTTGCCTGCTGCCACCATTATCAGGCTAGCTATGGTGGAGTAAGTACCCTTTAATATTGAAAAAGGAGAGGTTAAAATAATGAGAATACCATCATCAAGATAGCCATGTTAGAGCTATGTACTATGAAATAGTGCTAACGGGAGGGGAAAAAATGATAATAGCACACCATCATTGGACCATATGTGGTATAGTTACGTCCAACCTATCAAAAGTACACATATTAAAATACCATGGCATATCAGTGCTCAGGCTAACCATGGTATAGTTATGTACCATGTCATAATGGAAGGAGCTACCATGATAAATGCTGAACCATTATTATTAGACCATACATGGTATACTGTAGTTATGTTAAACCTGTCATAGTGTCATAGTGTACTACAAAAAACCCATGATTAGTCTAACCATGTTAGAGCTACTGTAAGTACCATGTCACAGTGAACTATGAACTAGCAAGATAACACCACCACACAATTATTAGATTATACATGGCTTAGTTAAATGCCCAAACAAAATATGATGGAAAAGAAGCCCCCAACAAATCATGTTAACAATTGATGAGCTATTAAACTACCATGTCATAGCATAATGGACCACCATTATAATATGGCAGCATTAGTATACATGGTACAGTAGACAACTCTACCATAATGTAATGGACCATCACGAAATCATAATCGGTCTAACCGCGGTCAAGCTAACTACAATATCAGAGTGGATACAGAAATACCATGTTCAATCCACACCTGATAAGACTAACCATGGTAGAGTTTTTAATACCCATACTACCCCATCACTCCTAACTGGGGAGGTAGGAAGCTTGTTACTGTAAATGCTACTACATTAAAGTCACCTTAAACTGATTCATCTTTTCCGTGTTTGCTAGGTCAAGGAGTAAACACAGTTCTAAATGTTTGGTGGACTCTCATGTCAATGCTTCCCTAAAGACAAAAATTATCGAAAGGAGGAAATCGTCAAGAGGGTCTTACCTTGATTCTCTCCAACAGCTTCAGAAGATTGCGAAAGACTGAAGAAAATAGACCAAGCCACTGGGAGAAATTCAGCAACCTCATCTGTTCGGCTAGGCTGCTGCTTGAGACGAAAAGGTAAAATACAACAGAATTTAGAAGAAAAATAAAAGTATGATCTAAATAATAAAATAAAATTCTGAAATTGAGAAATGTAAAGTCAAGAGATATTTGACCGAAACCAATGGATATATGACCGAAACCAATGGATATATGACCGAAACCAATGGATATATGACTGAAACCAATGAATATATGACTGAGACCAATGGATATATGACTGAAACCAATGGATATATGACTGAAACCAATGGATATTTGACTGAGACCAATGGATATTTGACTGAAACCAATGGATATTTGACTGAGACCAATGGATATATGACTGAGACCAATGGATATATGACTAAGACCAACGGATATTTGACCGAAACCAATGGATATTTGACCGAAACCAATGGATATTTGACCGAAACCAATGGATATTTGACCGAAACCAATGGATATATGTAGTGTTCAAACGATTAACCTAATCGGAATCGGAATCGGTCCGATTATTGCATAATCGGAACATAATCGGAATCGGTAAAAATTACGTGGAATACCAGTTATGATATACCGATTATTCAAAAACATATGGAAGGTGAAAATATCATGATTCAAAAACATGTGGAAGTTGAAAATATCAACTGATGTATTTGGTTTGTTCTTTAACTACGAAATATTAAAATAAAGACACCCTCTAAACGTCTTTCACAATGTAATTTCATCAAATTAGGCTGCCAGGGTCGCCGATTTTGCTTCCCTCGTAGTTAGTGACTTCATATTTCTCGGCACAGTAAGCATGGCAGCGATACCAATTCCGCGAATTAACGAATGTGCTGGACAGGGTCGGAAATAAGCGGGGACGACGGGCGATTCGCCCTCGCAAGTGCTAAAAAAGCCCTCCTAAAGCACAATTACGAGTGCGAAAAGGAAAAAAAATATAAGAAAATCGCCCTCGTTATATCAGGTGTCTGTGTAAAATTAATTGTGACATGCGTTTGCTTTAGCTAGGAATTGCAGTTGCAGTGCGAATCGCACAAACAGTTCTCACATCCCGCATCAAATTTGAAGCAGTGCGGGAGGGTCGCGCATTACGGCCTCCGTCCGAGAAGCATTTTCAGTACCAGCGAAAATAACCTAAAATCCCCACAAATCTCCGACCACATGGTAGCCTTACTTCACACTAAGTCAACTGCATGGAAATCTTACCTTGCCATCTGTTTATTCGCTCTAGTTGTGTCGCAAATAAAAATAAAATATCCATGGAAAGTGCAATCTTCGACCACATGTTAGCCTAACAACCACACTAAGTCAATGGGAAATGTAGCCTAACCATCGGTTTGCAAAAAAAAAAAAAAAAATGCGTAGCTTAGTTTACAACTTTAAATTTGCTGGAAATCGACATTTGTTTGGAAGGTACTCTATGTGCTATGTCTTAAAGAGGGAATGTTATATTTTATATTGGAGTAGTTTCTAGTTGTTATTATTTCTTTACATCAATCTGGTATTACATTTTAGAGTAATTTTAAACAAGTTACGATGGTACAATTTGCTTTTCAGTTTGATTGACCTAAGCTTACATTTACTAATTGAACCTGAATGGAGTTAAAAAGGTAACGAATAGGTATGTTTAACTTCAAGTTCGTAACATTTCTATTTGTTCATAAACGGTATAATACTGAAAATAAGTACAAAATAATGTCGGAATGAAGGCAATATGTAATTAAAATTTACACTTTGGTAAAGATTGAAGATGGATGGTTTGTCTGAGATACTTTTTGAGATGGATATTTTGAGTAACTATTCTTAGCCCATTTCAAGCCAGGTGACATTCACATCGAGGTGGTTAGGCCATTCGCTTAGCACAGTGCTGACTAGGTAGGATGTCATATTTCCGTATTTTGGAAATTTAAAAAAAAAAAAAAACTTTTTTTTTCTTTCCGAGAAACTCCAGAGGTTATTTGGTACATACAAAAGGATACCTTAGAGCCTTGTATTACAACTAAGCAAAAGGAAACAGGGCAAAATCACAACAATAATTGTTTCTGTCAAACTTTATTGCCGATTTCGTATAAACGGGATATTTCTCATTTTCAAATAATCGGAATCGGAATCGGTACGATTATGAAAAAAATAATCGGTAATCGGTATTTTCTGTTATGCATAATCGTTTGAACACTAGATATATGACCGAAACCAATGGATATTTGACTGAAACCAATGAATATATGACTCAAACCAATGGATATATGATTGAAACCAATGGATATATGAATGAAACCAATGGATATTGGAATGAAACCATGGATATTAGACTGATCGATGGATATATGACTGAAACGGATGGATATGTGACTGAAAACGGATGGATATGTGACTGAAACCGATGGATATGTGACTGAAACCAATGGATATTTGACTGAAACCGATGGATATATGAATGAAACCAATGGATATTGGAATGAAACCATGGATATTTGACTGATTGATGGATATATGACTGAAACGGATGGATATGTGACTGAAACCGATGGATATGTGACTGAAAACGGATGGATATGTGACTCAAACTGATGGATATTTGACTGAAACCGATGGATATATGACTAAACCAATGGATATTTGTATTCAAGCAGATCTTTACTATACAATTTAGACTTCGCTAGATGTCCAAGTACTAAATCACCACTACCCCACAAGATAAATCGTCTCTGAATGAAAATATGTCCCCATTAACAGCTGCGGGGTGATTCCCACACACAAACTTCAGAAGAAATTTGCAGTAATATGTGAGCTCACCCCCCCCCCCCCTCCTAACACCACCCTATTTTAGATATATTTATTTTACCTGACTTTTTCATCTTCCTGCATTGCATTTGGAGGGGGAAAACTGGGGCAAGGACAAAAACCAGGAAGCAAGAGTGATGTTGAATTAACATATGAAATGAGAGCGATTATGAATAATATAAACTCATTTGTCATTTGAAAAAAACATTTCACAGTTCCCTAGTACTTCTAAAGCAAAACAGAAGGTTCTTACATTGTTCCACCCATCTCAAAGACATCAAACATGAAACTGCCTTGGGACAGACAACTCTTGTCCAAAATATTGAATTTTTTTTAAAATACTTTCGTTGCTCACTTTATGTCTTGGCCTGTATTTAAGCCAACCTCATGTAAGGTAAGATCTGGGCAAGTTTTCACATTTCATTTCAAATATGACTTTCACTTCCACAGAATTCAATTTTTATTTGATTTGAATTTTCAATATTGTCCATCATTTTAATTCTTTGATCTCTTTTGCATAGGTGATTATCGTATTTTCCATTATTCCTGGTATCACCCAACGTCCGCTTGGGTAGATAAACAATATGATGGATACGATGTAACTCTTAGAGCAAGGATTCCGTAACTGGGGTGCATGACCCCCCAGGGGGTGCGTGAGTCCATCCCGGGGGGTTCATGAGACGTTTCTGAAAGTCAAAACTAGAGTACTTTTTGACACAGGCAGCATGACTTTGGTGAAGTTAGTGTACGCAAGACAGTACATCGTGAAGATAAAGAGCTGATCTGATCTTGAAGTTTCCAAGTAAATATTTGTTCATCTCGTTTTTTTTTTCATTACAATATTACACTATGAACTTGATCTTTTACGAAGCACTGTTATACGTATTATAGTATAATAATGACTCAGATCGTGTCTCGAAAAGTTGGGGGTATATGGACAACTCTGACATCCACAGGGGTTTGGGGGAGGGGGGGGGGATAAAGTTAGGGAAACCCTGTCTTAGAGTGATAGGAATCAGTCTTCAAGAATGACTTACCTTGAAGCTGTGTCCACATCTCCATTTCCTGATACAGCCACTGCATTCACTACAGTCTACAGGAAGAAAAACCATTGTATAACCAGTAATAATTATTATTATCATTTCATTTTTCCTCTGTAGTCTAATAGCGATATTTTCTTACTGTAAGTTACTTCCATAACTTGATGTTAAATCAATTGATGTTAAAATCAAATGATGTTCAATCAATTGATGTTAAATAATCAATTAAATAATCAATTAAAATAATCAATCAATCTAATAATCAATATAATAATCAATCAATAATCAATCAATAAATTAAATCATCAATTAAAATATTCAATTAATGTTAAATCAAGTTTGCAAGAAGTATACAACCCACAAGACATGAGATCTAGAGACAAAATTCAAGCAAAATAGAATATGTGACAGTTTTGACTGTTTGAAAAACGAGTCTTTGGTGGAACTTAAAAATAAAAACTTGGCGGTTTGATGTCCTCTGAAGAGCAGTGCAATGGTATAAAGAGAGAGAGTGTTAACAGGAAGGAACAAGAAATAACATCGTAATCAGGTCGGCATGAACAAATTAGGCCATGGACATACATACACATCTAGTTTCACTCACAACAGGGTAATGACCGATCGAACATCAGCCAACCTCAAACTGTTGTTTCCTTCAATCATTAGTAACCAGCAAATAGTAATCATTGAATTACCCAATTCAGCTACGATCAATTACAGAACTTACCAAGGGCACTTCACTTAAGTGTTCTACAATGAGTCAATATTTATTCAGTATTTTTTTGTTGCATTAATACTAGAAATACACTCACAGTAAACTACAAGCCACACACAGTACATTACAAGCCACATACAGTACATTACATGCCACACACTGTACATTACAAGCCACACACAGTACATTACAAGCCACAAACCAAACTTAAAGTCTCAATGTGTATTTGACAAATTTATACTTCAACCTTTCCAGCTTACTGCCCTAAAAGCTCAGTAAAAAGGACACCGTTCTATGCAATTTTCATATTAATATTCATTATTTTATTGATTTATCTGTCGTTAAACATTTTGAGCTGAATAAACCTCGCCAGATGTTTTAACGAGTCAGTAGATTCAACAATCTTCAATCATAATTTACAAGCCCCACCCAACAGATCATGTGCTAATCAAATCTCTCAGTTTTGTTTACGACCGTTAGGCTAGGCTTACTTTCACTTTTGTGGTTAGCCTATGTTAGGTCTCTTGAATAATATCTTTCTTTCGGTCTTATCGATGTAGCTTGCAAAATTGTGTCATTTCCTTCCATTGCAATGACAGGTATTTTCAGACATTTCCTCTGTGGAATTTGGTCAAAATTTTGGACGATACAAGTATATATATAGGTTACATTTGTGTAATGAGCATGCTGATATGGGCGGTCGCAGTGATTTTACAGTAAATCATTCGCACCATAAGGGCAACAGAACATAAATTTCTTTCTTTCAATTGCGATAGATTTTCTCCATTAAACCCACCTGGTCAGAGTGCATTTAGAATAACATTGAATCTGCTTTGGAAGTTTGTTTTCCAAAACTTATCAGCAAACGCCTATTGAGACTTTAACGTACACACATTACATTACAAGCCACACACTGTACATTACAAGCCACACAGAGTATATTACAAGCCATGCACGGTACATAACAAGCCACACACAGCACATTACAAGCTACAAATCAAACTTCATGAAACACAGTACATTACAAGCCACAAATCAAACTTCAAGTACACACATTACATGTCAAGCCACACACAGTATATTACAAGCCACACACAGTGCATAACAAGCCACATATCAAACTTCAATACACACATTACATTACGAGCCACACATCAAACTTCAAGTACACACATTACATTACAAGCCACACACAGTACATTACAATACACACATAGTACATTACAAGCCACACATCAAACTTCACGTATCATAAGCACTGAGAAGCATTCAAGAAAAGACTGCAGCAACTGTAGATATTTTAGATTATCATTCACCTTAATTTTTCCATTGTTCTTGACAACCATTTCAATAAATTAATTATAGATTATATAGTAGAATCTTTCGTGGATAAAAGAGGGAAAGAGAATGATTATATATCACGTACCACAAAAGAACCTCAAGTTCTCGAGAAACGATGTCATTTTATCAACGGGAAGGGGAAAAAACACCAACGACAACATCTCTGGTACTAACCTGTTTAAGTAGGGCTCTGACTGCACTAAATGCCTCATCTTTATATGTATCTAACATATTGAACTGCCTTTGTCTCAGCATTCCAAACACAATGCCAGCCAACTTCTCCTGAAATAGAATGCAACACCGACAGTGTGTGTTTGTATAGTAAGAATGTAAACACTGCATACAAGAATCTAAACTACATCATAACTGTATGTCGTCTAAGTAAGACATTTACGATTCACTACTGCATAGTACCATACTGTACTTCACACAGAATTCACTTTTTTTTGTCCGATAAAATGAAATTACTTGAGATGTCACATTTATTTTCAATCCAGATTAATCTCCTCCCCCCAGAGCCCCCCGCACCCCACCCCCTCCTCATTCCCTATCCCCCCAACTCCAAAGAAGGTGCAATTTACTATTTAAAGCCGCCACGACTTATAACTTTGAAATTTAAAGAAAAACTTAAATCACAACTTTGTTTTACTTCAATTGTTCCAATGGAAGAGTCGATTTGACCTACACAGCAAAAATCTGGAATAAATTAATACGTACATCCTCAGGAGGTGAGGTATCTTCTAACGACCTATTTAGAGACAGAGTCGCAAAGGTCGAGAATTCTCCCAGAAGCATTTTGTCGATCAGCTTCTCCATCTCCACCAACTGAGAACCTAAGTGCCTGCATATGTCAATAAAATATCAACAAGAGAAAACCAAATAATAATAATAATAATAATAATAATCATAGACTAAAACAGTTTCATGATGACTGTAGGTACAATACCTATAAAAGCTCAGCCTACTTGGCCCCCCCTCCCCCCCCCAAAAAAAAAACAAGCTGGGCCAAGGTTGTCATGTTCATAAAACTAGCGGTATGATTGTAATGGCTCCTGGTACTAATTTTTTTAAAGAAACAATCTTCACTGACCCATCCCATTCATCGTCGGTCATTTCACTCGACCAATCCGTCTCGTTCCCAGTACTACATTCTAATACTAGCCATATCACTTACCCTCATTTCATAACCCCGCCTCATTTTGACTGACGAGTTTTTCCCATCTCCATTTATCTACATTCCCAACAGTGACTCACTGATTCTAGTCACTGTCTAATCCTATGTAAATCTGGGCAAAGTTTCAGTTTACTAGTTAAAGTAGAATATTAATAATGGAGCTGTCCCAGCCATCCCCTGGGCATGATGACCTTTCAGAGGTCCATTTAAGTAATTTGGATTTTTGTTGCACTGTGTTGTAGTTTTTTATGTTAGGTCAAAACTGTCTCAGTTATGTCCATATTTTTGTTTTCAATAATTTTGGCAAAGAGCTTTTAAAATCATCCGTTGTATTCGGTCTGTTTTTTTGCCTTTGTAGAACCACAGCAGGTGCGTAGCCAAGGAGGTGGGGGGCGGCGGCGAAGGGGGCAACCTCCCCACATTGAGCATATTTTTTTTGCATGTTTTTATGATATCGCTAGTAATTTCAAGCTTAGATGCAACTTACAAGGCCTGGGAAGTGCCATTTCCAGCGACCTAGGAGGCATTTTCAGCCAAATTTGTTTTTGACGCGTAGCGCTAACTCATGGTGGCGCTCCGCTTAGTTTTCAATGCAGAATCTACGGCTCTGATAGTTTGCCTACAGGTTCACCCCTCCCTTGGCAAATTCCTGGCTACGCGCCTGAACCCCCAGCAGACAGGGCCTCGTTACAATAGCTACTTCACAGGCTTTCTGGTAATGAGCAATGCACTTGAAAGTGAATTGGTGAATGTAGTAGAATACTCTTTCAACCAGTCGTGGTGAATTGGAATGAGCACCGACCTGAAGCTTTGAATACCAGCCAGTTCTTGCGAGAGGACTTCTTGAGAGGTTGAGATGAGGTCGAGAGCTCCCACAAACTCAGAAGTCGATAACAGCAGCTGGATGGTAGGCTGAGTCTGGTGTACTGTCGCCATCAGTTTCAACTGAAGAGGAAATTACAGAGGAGCATTTGATGAAATAAACATCATGGAACAGACTTACTCCCCAGACCCCCCATTCCCCAGTCCTTATAAACACCAACTTATGACACTTACACCTGTACAGTGCTCTAAGGATCTGTGCGAAGAGAACAACTTTATGACCTTATCCTATTCTACAGTTTCATCGTGTTGTGTGTTCTGAATCCCGTCTAAACCTAAAAACTAAACCTACTGGTTCTACTTCCCGACTAAACCTTAAAAACTAAACCTTGAAAACTAATCCTTAAAAACTAAACCTACCGGTCATCACAGTTGTGCTGTTATTTTTTATATAAAATGCACAACTAAAATCTGCTCATGATCAGAGGGCAATCTTACTGGCTCTTTTTGAAAGCACTCGGTTAACGATTAGATACAAGTTCCATTATACACGTTCATATATGGGTGTAAATTTCACCTTTCAGTCATTGCAAATGAAAATAAGGGAAAAGGTTGTTTGGAAGAAGAAGAAGAAGAAGAAAGGGATTTGAACGTTCATATCAGCTATAGGGCGTGACAATCCGATCCTGGCAGGATCTTCTTCAGATGCTAACTGAAAACAGACTAAGACACATCTTAACAAGACGGTCTGTTTTCATTTAGTTTCAGTTTCAGCCTCTAATGCAGATCCAGCCACTTCTAAAATGTCAGTTCCACTAACATTTATATATATTTTACCTACACAGACTTTTTGCAGTAGATAAACAGCTTGTTCACAGTTGTCATAGCTAGATTTATCAATTTAGAATCTTTTAGAAAGGCAGGCTTACCTTATTACAGAGCATAATTTACAAAATGTCAAGCAGATCAAATGACTTGTCCAGAGAAGGAATGGATTAAAGAACACACCATTAGTTTGTAACCTTTTTAAAGAGAATGTGGTCTCTTCATCTATATCCATTTACAGTGCATTACCTGCTCAATTTTCCTAAACACTTGTCAATCTGTTATTTTATCAGAGTTTACTTTACAAATCACCCTGATACAGATTTGCCAACGTTCACATCCTGAAAGCTGAATCAGACCTACCTTGTTGAGAACTTTGACATAATTCGAACGAGATACTTTCAGCTTGAGTATGTCCAGGGAGTTCTTGGACAGGACATCATCAATTCTCAAAATTTTCTCCCTGGTCAAAAAAGAAGAAATTTGAAAGATGGGTTGTCAGTCCTGGCAGTCAAGCATAACAAACATAAAAGTCACTATGTAATGTATGTAGATCAATTAAAACAATCTGCCATTTGTTTTTAAAGATTTTAAAATTCTCAGTTTCTATTATGAAAGAGTCCTTAAAGTTTGGAAAGTTAATAGTCTCATGAAGTTCTACTTTAAGCCTTCAAATAATTCCTTCACTCCCAAGAAGGCCAAACTAGACAATATGCATCTTGCATTTTTAATGGCAACACCCATCTCTAATCTTAAAGGCATTGAAGACTCGCCCCAAACCACGTGCCGCCATCTTTAAAAGTTAACTTTCCGTTGCTTGCAAGTGAAGTTTTTCTCTTGTCGCTACAAAATGCAGACAGTAATGAAACGTGATAACTTGTTATCTTTAGCTGGACCTGAGATGTCCATCGCTGTATCGTTTGT